>MU224375.1:833695-844873 GCA_018584345.1 Thuja plicata
TATATATATATAGAGAGAGAGAGAGAGAGAGAGAGAGAGAGAGAGAGAGAGAGACTGTTGGATAATTTCACTATTTTTGTTCTTGTCATTTATTATGACCTTGAACTTGTGTTTGTCTTTGGAAAAGACAATTATATTCAAATAATGAATTATGATAAAATTGTATGGTGTTTAACTATTGGATAATATCACTAGTTTTGTTTTTGTCATTAAATATAACCTTGGAAGTTTGTAAAATTTCTAAACGATAATTATTTTTCTTTGAAAATGACAATTATATTCAAATAATGAATAATTAGTAATATGATATGTTGAAAAATTAATGTAAGACATAACCTTAAAGTTCATAAAGAAATAACAAACTATATAAATTTTGAAGAGACAATAAACTAGCACTTCACCAAAACTTCTAAAATAATCACTACATTTCATACAAACAATTGAAATGCTGTCACATAACGATAAGTTTTGCCAATCTTCCCTACCTTATAAGCTTGTAAGAAAAACCTATGAACTAATTATACAACTTTATATTATTATAATATTAACCAATCATAACTAATTTTAAATTCAAATCTACATAATCCTATGTCTTATATTATAAGAACTTCCAAAATATAATACCCAAATGCTTTTTGTACAATAACCCTTCAACCATCCTCTAATTATTTTTAACATAATAAGTGTTGGTTTTTGTTTTATTAAACTTTTTCACAGGGGGGCAATCTGACACAGTCTCAAACTTTCACAATTATTAAAAAACCAATTATTACTTGGGATTTTCTGCTCAAAACCTCCACCGTTCACAAAAATTCTAAACCTTTATTGAAGTACAAGAAGAAACCTGCATTATTATGACTACTCATAAAAACATATCCTTAACAAGAAAAGAATCAAATTTGAATTGTTCAGTCTTCAGTCTTCCTCTGAACAACTGCAAAAAGACATTCAAGTCTGAGCAAAGGACTGAGTGGATTGATTTATTATGATTCTGTCATTGGAAAATTCTTGTGTACATCAAAAAAGTGATATATTATTATATTGTGAAAGGCCATTGGAAGAAGAACCCAATGGGCAACTTGCAAAGGAAATCATTTTCTTTTCCTGTTTTTAATATTTCTTATTGATGATGTTGCTTTTATCTCCAAGAATAACTGAAGTTTGTCTGCCATTTGAAATGAACGTACATGCATGAATTGCTGACTGCCTCTTCAAAGAACTGAATGGGCCATCTCCTGTGCCATTCTGTCATGACAGAAAGTCACCTGTGAGCAATTCCATGTTGAGCAGTTTTAGGTAATGAGTGTGTGTGGGTGTGAGTGCAACTCTGTGACTTCTCTTTCAGATGTTTTCCTTTTTTATAACAATGATATAAGATACTAAAGCTTCCCCATTAACGAGGACCAATGTTCTAGCTTATATATGATGTTAAGTTGGCATGCTCCCAATAGTGTGAAATGAGCTTGGAAGTGACTTTAAAGCCCATGGATACAAGAATGAGATTTTTTGAGGGTGTGGTGTAGGCTCTTGCATGGGTAAATTTTAATAAGATATCTTAGGGACTTCTTTCACTTTTATATTAATAGTTTGTATAGGGATGTATTAATCAGGTTTTGAGTTTAGTTGGTTAAAATATTACGATATATTTCAATTTAAATTTTAGAGGGACATCTAATGTGAAATTCTAAGTTAACTTTTGGTCTTTCATAGCTGGCTTCTAGTGGGGAGATGGCTTCTAGTGGGGTGACTTGTAAAGAGTGAAAAATTAGTCTCGTAGTTGTATTTGCAACAATTTGTATTGGTCTCATGTTGATGTTGGTATGAACATAATATTCGTAAGTGATTAATAATGTGTGTGTATACATATGTATATGTGTATATGTATGTATACATACACACATACACATACATATACACATATATATACATGTACACACACAACCCTCTATGTTGTGATTTGTCAATGTATAAGAGATTCAAGACCGTACAAGGAATTATTTAAAACTTTTAATTTAAATAGCTATAATGTTAAAATTTTATACGTATAAATATGCTTATAATATGATTTTCTTTTTGAATGAAAGGTGTACATATTGAAATTTTTTGAAAGGAATATAGAGAATTTGGAAAGTATGGTGAATAAAGTAAGGATAAATAACATAATGTTTTTTCTTTCTTTGTTTTAGGCAAGTTTCTTGTCATTCTATCACCTACAACATAAATAGTAGTCGTTCTTCTCATCTTTAGCTTTATAATTTGATCCTTCCATTTGATATTGCTTCAATTCCTTCTCTCCTCTCCTGATAACAATCCACCCCCTTACTATATTCCCCCTCTTGCATGCCATTTCAAATAAGGTTTACCCTAGCGTGGAAGCCATTGTCATCTTACATACTCATTCCTTTCATAGAATCAGCAAGTTATTTTCAACAATTATTCATGATTGGGAAAATAAACTTTTTATTCACTTTATCTCATGTCCATATAGATACTCCAACCTTTAACTTTCTGAAAAGGGTCCTTCACTTCTTGATCAACTCATCCTCTATACAATGTGTAAACTTCTTAATTCAGATCTCTTCTTAATGATTTGGTAGAAGAGATCATGTCAAGTTGTTAAGTTATCACAAAGAATGCCTAACACTCCATGTGTCACATTCTAATAGACGAGTTTTAGGGCTTTAGGAGCTTTGTGAACGATAAAAAAATCATTGTCAAGGTCAACAAAGGTAATGTCACTTTTATTATGAACAAGCAAGATATCCTCTTAAATGTTTGACCATTTTACGAATAATGAGAGCTATAGAAACATGGAAACACCTATGCAGCCGACAATTGCTATCTGATTTGACAGTTATATTTCATATATTAATTAAATAAAAAACCAAAAACAACTGTCTTGTAAATTTAAATGTAATTAATAAATACAATATAACTGTCAAATCAGGGAGCAATTGTCGGCTGCATAGCCATTTCCTAGAAACACGTCACTCAACCTCATATCTAAAATAATGAATTTTTTTTTAAAAATGGTATTGTTGTCTCTTTATTTGATAAAAACAAGGAATATTTATGAATCAATCCTTGAAAATCTTTATTGAAACTCGACAAACCCTCCTATGTAGAGACATAATCCCTGTGGTGGTCTATTTTTTCTCAATTGATGTTTCAAAATTATATAATGGGTGGATCTTTTATATAAAATATAAATACTATGTGGGTGATTGAGTGGCCAAAAGTCATGTCAAATAAGAGCCTTATGTTTTTTTTGTCAATTTATAATTTAGGTGGAAAATTAGAATGTAATTTTTTCATAGATTTTTAATTTAGATGGTAAATTTAAACATTATATTTTCATATTTTTTTTTTAATTATGTAGCAAATTACAACCTAAATTTCTCATATTTTTTACGAGGCAATGAATGAAGCCTTGGTGAATTAACCTTAACTTTCCCATTAACAGGAGCTATGAAGTAACCTTAAATTTTAAATAAGTTTGTAAATGAGATAACAAATTAAAACCTAAAAAATATATATTAATAAATGAGGAAGTGAATTAAAACTTAAAATTCCTATGAGTTATAATTGAGATAGTGAATGAGAACATAATCTATCATAATTAGTTAAAGGGGAGAATGAGTGTCCAAATTTACTAGCAACCATAACTTATAACTAAAAGAGTAAAATAAAGAATTTAAAGAATCAAAATTAAAGATTGAATTGATCAATTTATAATTTTATTTAGTGAACATAATAATTAAAGTTGTAATCGTAACATAAATTTTTTTGATGAATAGAGGCCTTTACTATTAATATATAGAACAAAGTACAATATTCACAAAAAAAGACCGGGGGATAAAAAATCACCCCACAAAGAGTCACATGGCATCATGCCGGGAACATACAACTATTCATAAAAAAATATATAAGAAAATCCCTCAAGCTGCGAGAGCAGTAGAAAAAGAGGGAGGAGGATCTTTACCATTTGGATTACCCCAAACATTGGGCCCAGGGGTTTGGTCGGGAGGCGACCACCCATCATATGTTTCTTTTTCTTTCTCCAGTTCTCCTTCCTCCCTCCTGTGAGAGATTGCGAGAGCCAAGTGGGGGACTTTATTAGAAGTGGAAGGAGGCCACACAGGAATAGTGGTTGACGACTGAGCAACAGTAGAGACAAGCAAAGGAGGCCAGCTAGCAGCCAAGGCCCTCTTATTAGGAGGAGAGGCAGAGCGGCGACGCCAAGAGTGCGATGTTCTGGAGCGCTTGACCGAGGCACTCCTGCTATGACGCTGGCCCCGGGGTGGCGTATGATCAGTAGAGAGAGAATTTGGCGACACCTGAGCTATATTACATGGGGCATTACCCCAATGCTATGGCAGCTCCTGCAAGTGGGTGACCGCAAGGGTCACCTTGCCAGCTTGTACTGCAATCTCCACCATGACATTATTACATAAACATGCCTTAGCATAAAGAGAAACATTGATATCTAGAAAGTTGTGAGTAAAAATAACAACATTACGGTCTTTCCATAAGGAAAACAAAATCTCCATCCTGAAAGCATGCCAAATCTGGGTATATTGGGAAGGCATTCTGGGTGAGTCACCAAGGAGAGCCATATGCCAAGAGAAAGACTTAGGCTAAAATGGCATAAAAAAACTATGAATCCATCTCCAATAGTTCTGGGCCCGACAACAGAACCAAAAAATATGCATAATGGTTTTAGAATGCCTATAGAATGGGCATTTAGGATCAGACACACCTAAGTATCGAAGCTGAGCTCCCAAGGGTAAACCCTGGTAGAGAAGACACCAAGAAAAATGAGCAATTTTGGGTTCAGTGATAGCATCCCAAATAGTGCGGAAACACCATCTTCAAGTCTTCTAGGAAGAAGAAAGATGCCAACGATGATTGGGAGAATCAATCGTAGGAAAATGAGGCACAAGCCAAGAGTACCCAAGTTTGGGTTTGTAGTTGGTAAATGGTGTATCGGGGTACCGTTTCCAATCTTTCCACCAAGGTTTAACTAACTAAATGCCAAGTTTGTGTAGGAGATGTGGCGGAATAGAAAAGAAAAGAAAGTTAAAAGTCTGACGATATGGACGAGTGAGTCAAAATTGAACCCAAAGATCATCCCAAGAGCGTAGACTCACAGTGGCTCTTGAAAAAAAATCCTTGGGCATTTGAATGCCCTGTTTGTGAAAACGTAGAGCACTCATCCCTTGGATTTTGGCCAGAGGAAACCCTTGTTGAGAAAAAATCGGGGACCATCAAATGTTCTGCTGATTGAAAGAGAGCCCATCCCAGAAGCCATTACCAACCCAACGAAGCCAAGGTTTGAAAACTTCCCAGGCTCTCCAAATACTTTTGAGAATAAAAGTACTTTGGATTTGGATAGGGTGCTTCATAACCAGAAGGGTTTGAAAGCCAATCCCTTTCTAAGCTGGTTTGTGCAAGGGATACCTAGAAGAAATGCAGTGACGAAGTAGAATTTTCTAGGCCTCATTTCCTGTGAGACATCACACAACCCATTTCGCACAGAGGCCATGCCTTATTTCTGAGTATCAAGTAAGCCAAGCTCACCAGAGGCCTTAGGGAGATAACAAAATTCCCAGGCAACTCTATGAAAGTCATGCTGATCAACACCAGAGGCCCAAAGAAAATCCCTCAACAATTTATCAAGCTTCTTGTAGGAGGCCTTTGAAGGAGCCCAACAAGAAGAGTAGTAAACATGCGTAGCAACCAAGACCTTAGAGAAAATCTGAAACTTCCCAGTGAGCGAGAGTGGCTTGGTTATCAAATAGGTAAGCTTCTAAGTTTCAATTTTAGCTAACACAACATTCCATAATTCAGTAGAAGTAGATTGGAAAGCAAAAGGAATGCCAAGGAAATGAAGAATTTCCCCATGCTAAATCCTGGACAAACCAAACTGAGAAAACTAGGGTGGATGAGGAAGGGAAGACTGCCTGTAACACAAGGTTTTATGCCATTGAATGGATGAACCAGAGGCCAGACGAAAAGTGTCTAAAAACTGCAACGCTGCCTTGATATTTTCTTCATCCTCTTCAAGAGTGAGAAATGAATCATCAAAAAAATGACCATTGACCAAGTGCTGAGTAGAATTAGGTAAAGTAATCCCATGAGCATGACCCAGAGAAATTGAATGCACTAACAAATAGCCAAAACCCTTGGTTGCCAGAACATATAAGGCAGGAGAAAGAGGACATCCTTGTCGAATGGATATGAAGAGCCCAAAAGTGGAAGATTGTCTTCCATTAATGGTGATGCAAGCAGAGGCATCCCTAAAAAGCATCTGCATAGATTGAAGAAATCTGGGGCCAAAACCCAGAGCATGAACCATAGCAATAATAAAAGGTCATTCAATGCAGTCATAAGCTTTAGCAAAATCAATTTTAAGAAAAAGGGTTTTCTGTTGAGACTTACGAGCCCATTCTATACATTCTCAAACTGATATGATATTATCAAGAATATATCTTGATTCGATGAAGCCAGTTTTCTCTGGCCGAACAATTTGAGGAAGGATGTGATGGATCTTGAGAGCCAAAGCCCTAGCAATGATTTTATATGAGACATTAAATCCTCAGGATCCCCAGTCTTGGGGATGAATTTAATGTTGCCTTTATTGATATTGTCCCCCAGAGACTGGGAGTGATATGCTTCAAGGTAGACTTGGTGTAAATTAGGACCAATGGCATCCCTTAGTGTTTTATAAAACTCATAGGGAAAACCATCACAACCTGGAGCCTTATCATCAACCATGGCAAAGACATCTTTCCAAAGATCCTGCAAGGTAAGAAGATGATCACAAAAAGCTCACTGGGATGGTGAAACACATTGAGGCACAATAGCTATGCAATCCTCAAGAGCTTGATTGCTGGCATGAGAAGATCCCTGAGTGGTAAAAACTTGTTCATAATAATGAACAAAGGCTTACAGAATATTAGGAAGCTCTGTTAGGAGGGATTGACCTTCTTTGATCCTTGTTATGCCCACATTAGTGTGATGAGCATGGAGAGCCGCAAAAAAATTTTTAGAGTCTTGATCTCCGACCTTTAACTAGTGTAGTCAAGCTTTGATCTGAGCACCTCTAGCAACATAATTGTTTGCAACTTGTTTCTGCTAACGCAACTGGGCAAGGTGAAGTTGCAATCTTTGATTGAAAGGATCAAGAGCTAAGGCCTCCGTGGAAACACAAATAGCTTTGGTGTTGGCATCATAGGATTGACGGTGGTAGATGGCAAGTTGTCTACCATAAATGCGTAGAAAGCATGTCGTATGTCAGATGGCATCATTCCACCATTGAATCCAGCCAGACAATTGCGATGACCAAGGCTCAAGGTTCCAAACCCAATGAATGTGGGCCACCGTGGAGGCATGATTGAGGACAAAAGTATTAAAAAAGAACTGAGTGATGGGAGGTCAAGTCTTAGCTGTCTTCCATACAATATTAAATTGAACAGGGAAGTGATTTGGCAAGGTCACATCAACAAGATGAGTAACCAACAAGGCTTTTTTTTCATAAAAAGAGAAAAAATATTGGGCTGTAATCATGGCATGATCAAGCCATTTATGAATTCTATTAGAAGAAGCTCTAAAATTAGACCACGTGTGCCAAAATCCATCAAGTCAGAGATGACCAAGATTGGGATAAAAAAGGCCCAATTTATTATGCATGTAGTACCAGGCTTCCCATTCACCAACTATCCATCGAAAAGGAAAAATGTTGTCTTTGTCAGAAGTCACTTCAACCATATTAAAGTCACCACAAAAAAGCCAAGTTGAAGGTGGAAGAGAATCTGCAAGCCAACACCAAATGTGAGATCTCTCAACAACATCATTGGGAGCATAAACATTAACTATGCCAAAAGAATGATTCTCAATAATGAAAGTGGCCCAAACAGATCTTTGCATGGGATCTGAGCCACGATTGATTAAAAAAGAATGCCAATGAGGAGAGAGGAGAGTAACAACTCCACCTCGACCAGCTTTGTGCTGAGAAAAAAGAGTAAGGCTCTTAGGCCAAATAAATTTATAGGTGACATCAAGAAAAAAACCAAAAAATTTGACTTCCTGGAGGCATAACACATCTAGATGACTAACACAACGATGAACATCCCTGAAAGAATACTTTCTGGGAAAGTCTGTCAGACCCCTAACATTCCATGAGATATACTTCATGAGGAAATAGTGTCGTCCATACCATCACCATCCCCAAGGGAAAGAAAAGTATTTGACAAATAAGTGAAATTATTTCCAGGAGACTCCATGGAAACATTTCTACATTTTTCTAAAATGCCCTCCTGTGCGGCCTTAGCATGCCCTTCAGGGATGCAAGAGCGGCAGAAAATGAGAGGAGTAGAAATCATGGAAGTTGCCTGAGGTGTGCGAACCCAAGGAGGGTTAACACCAGAATCAAATGTCTTCTTCTCCTACTGGCCACAGTTTGAAATGGAAGTATTGTTCTCAGCATGAGAAGCAGCGCAAGCCACAACATTAGGAGGTGGTGGTTGCGAAGTGGAAGCCAGAGTGGTAGGCTTAACCTACTTGTTCTTGTGGCTGACTGTTACCCAGTTGTCTTTCTTGGTGTCCTCTTTTTTACCAGAATCAGTGGGTCACGAACCAGAATCCTTAGGAGGAGGTTCAGGCTGAGAAACTGCCAAAGGGTAGTCCTTAATCTTATGCTCTGTAGATTGACAATGATAACAGGCATTGGGAAGGTTGAGGTAAAGCACATTCTAAGAGAAGATGGTTTCACCAACCTGAATCTCAACAGATTCTTTAAGATCTCACGAGAGGTCGACCTTAATATAGAGCCTCTTTTGAGGCTAAGGATTGAGAAAACAGTCTCATGCTCACTACAAATAACCCTACCTAGCATTTTTACAATGACATGCATGAAAGGCCAACAAGGTAGAGGAAGACTAGGAAACTCAACCCACATAGGAACTTTTAGTTTCTTGTCGTCCGAGACAGAAAAGTCTTGAGACCAACGCTGAAAAATTAAAAGGGAAGCCCTAATATTCCAGGGTCCTTTGGAAAAAATAGCATCCACAAGAGTGGGATTGAAAAATCCAAACAAAAATAAACCTTTGGTGAGACTCTGAATGCCATCTAGATGGATTCCATGATGAGTCTAGGCTTTTTCCACCCAATCCTTAATCACATTTTCAGGAGGGTTGCGACCTAGAAAGTAACCAATAAGAGTATACGTTTCAAGCCAAGAACTTGCATCATCAAACTCATGAATGGGAAAAACAATATTAGGTTGAGACATACCTCGTGGAACACTTTGGGTACAAACTTGCGAGGTCTCTTTCTTGGAGGCGCCATTGTTATCCCTCACCAAAATAGCACTAGCATTAACTGCTAGGCTAATGGTGGTCGGGGCCATAAATACTAAAGATTTTACCACAGTAAATCCGGTCTAAAAGGACAGGAGGGCTTCGAATAGCAACGTGACTATAAACCCTAGTAGAGAAAAAAAACCATCTTCCGTAACATAACTTTGAAAATTATAAGCATTTAATAAGTTTTCTTAAGGCTTTGAATAAAAACTACTCTAAATATTAGCGATAGGAAACATCTTCAATAACATCATCTTCATAAAGATTATGATAACTTTGACATATCTTAAATAAGGTCTACATGAGAATGCTAGTAAAAGGATAACTTATTACAATCAATCTTCAATTTATTTTAATTAGTTATTGAAAACTATTAATTCAATTGCCTTTGGTATTGTGTGTATAAATATTGTACTTGCAATAAACTCACAACACAACACTTCAATAACTCGTTACATCAATTGTTAGTATAAAGAAATCAATCAAATCAAACAATTGAAATCAAATTATTGCCTCCTAGACATGAAGATTACTATCTAATTAAGATTGCTCTCAGAATTAGGCATTAGATTAGTAAATGACACTCATGAAATGGACAATTTTACTCAAATGAATCTAATTGATGCAAGTAAGCTAAAATGCAAGCTAATTGATTCAAATTATGCATCTAAATGATTGATTAAGCTAAGAATTGAGATGAATTTGACCTAAAATGATGAACTACTAAATGCTTTCAAGATACAATTGTTATGAATGATCTACTTGAAATGAAATTAGCATTATCTAGTTGCATATGAGAATGAATGCATAATGCCTTGATTGAGCTTGATTTTAGAGATTCTCTCTTGGAGGGCAAAGTTCAAATTTGAATTGTGTGGTTTAGATTCAATTGGAGATGTGTGGTTGATATTCAAACTTGAGCAATCCATGTCCTTCAATTTGATTGGTTGATGTGTTGACTTTGTGCCATGTGGAATGAATATCAAGGATTTGATTAAATCCAAGTAATTAGTATCTTTAGCTATGGGGATTTTTTTTGTTCTAATTAAATGGCTTAGGACATTAATTAATGTTTGCTCTTTGATTATCAACCTTTGATGCTTGATTATTTGATGATGATTTTTGATTGAATTATGTGAGAAATTTTTTTAAATTCTGATGAAGGGTGCTCCCCTTAATGCCACCAACACATAACAGAAACAGAGAAGCAACAACAATTTGCAAGAACAGAAAATGGGCTTCTTATTAGCTCCACAAATATGGAATTACAAACTTTCAAAATTACAATATGCAAAGCCACATGGGCATTCCCCTTACAATATTCTGTAGGACAAAGCCTCGAATTATTACCCAGATCTACCCAGAACTGTCCCCAACTGCCTTAGACAACACTATGGGCCTTCTTTATATAGGCAATTTCCACCGCCCAAGAAGGTTCCAGAAATTTAGCCCTTAGGGCCAACCAAACTTAGAATTATTTTATTTTTCAATTTAGTACATCAAAGTCGGCTCAAAATAACTTTTGAAACCCGAACAAAATTTTTTAAGGAAAATTATTTTATTCTATTTCAGGTGGCCCAACTTCCGGAGACCATAAGTCATCACCAGTTGACCCGATTGACTATTATAACCCCATTTCAGAAATGCCACAAAGCACTCTACAACACCTGAAGTAACCAAGCTTCATTTAGCCCAAGTTTCAACCTCATCCGGGGCCTCTAAAGCCTTCAAAACTGAGCTCGAAGTTTCTGTACCCTGTTTTCAATACTGAAAATTTTCAATATCTTCAAAACTAGACCTGATCTAGCCATGAAAC
>MU224375.1:870007-895029 GCA_018584345.1 Thuja plicata
CGATGGGTAGGCTGTAGGGGGCGGAGCCGGTAGGGCGGGGGTGGTGTGCCGGTGGCGCCAAATAATTTGCACAGACTGCGCATAGAGAATCATAAAAAAATAATTTTTTTAAAAAACTTTTCTCAAAAAATGTGCCCGTACGACCCTAGTAGGGCAAAAAATTTCTCCCAAATGCTCTGGTGTCCAAATCAGACATGTTTTATATGGATTCTAGGGTTTTTGGGCCTTCTAGACGCAACCATGAGGTCAGTTTTGGTCCAAAGAGGTCCAAAAATAAATTCCCCTAGATCCAATAAAAATACTAAAAAACCTCTGAAACCCTCTGTGTCTGGTACGCTTCAACAAAACATGAACAATGAGCAGCAAGCAAGCTCTGATACCATGTTGGATTAGGCTGAAAAGCTAATCTCCCAAGAACACCTGCATGCAAAGCTGTCACATGGAAGAAGCAAGAAACAGACAAAAGAAGAGAAAGCTATGGCGGCCAAAAAGCTAGAGACATGATATCTATGTTGAAAGAATAAATTTCTATTATCAACAAAATGAATACAATACAATATCCTTACTCAAATGCAAAGCGGTGAATCCTTATAAAAGGATACCGAAACCCTAAAGGGAAAATCCTAAAAGTGATGCCTAAGTTTAACTTAAGCGTAGAGTATAATAGACTAATAATTAAATGAATTAATTATTAGCTATAATATGACTACTCTAATAGATAGTTCATTGAAAATTTGATGCCGAGTAATGCAAAGTCGATGCTGAGTGAAGCTAGTGATGGTTGAGCACCAGTGAAATGTCGAGGAATATAGAGGCGACCGAGCGGAAGAACACAGTGTTGGCTGAGCAACAATATTTTGGTAATTGATGAGATTTAAGATCTCTGGCCGACATAATTGAATTTATTGGAATATGTGAAGTTTATTATGGATAATTAATTTTGGTCCACATTAATTAAATGCACAGGAAACCATTATTAACGCATGGATTCAAGATTTAATTGGTAATTGTATTGGAAAAATAAATTAAATGTAATCATGGAAAGATCCGTTGGATCTGACCTAACCTAAGATCTATAATCTTAATTAAGTGACAAAATATTTGTCTAACCTAGATGAAGAGGTATATGATAACCTCAAGGGGTTATTCACAGAGTATGTAGAGTAATAAGTTGTATGCAAGAGGATTGCATGGTTAATTAACTGATTGGCATGATCTAGCAAAGAAGGCTGAGTAGAGAAGTAGAGAGAGATTTCTTGATGGATTTCCAAGAAGATCTAGAGTTTGAGATGAGAATTGAGGCCACTTAGTAAATTAGCATAAGAGCTAAATTGGATCTGGATTGGCAAAGTAAGTTGTATGTATTAGATCAAACCTACTGATTACTTTCTAACCATTGTATTAGTTCAAATCCTTTAACCAGGTTGACCTAACAGTCATTGTATAAATCATTTGAGCAAGGAGACATTCAGATTGGAATGTTCTAAGTCATCTAACAAGGCCACTCCTGACAGGGTGATTAAATCCTTTAACCAAGTCACATTTGACAGTGTGTTTTGTAACCTTTAATAGGTTTGGCTCCTAACAGAGCTCACTTTAGAAGATTGAAATTTTGGTAGCATGTTACTAGTGGTTTTTCCCATATTTGGGTTGCCACATTAAATCATTGTGTCAAAATGTGTGAATGTTTATGTTGTGTTTTACTATTAAGTTTCTGCAAGCTTTTTTCATTAGTATAGTAAACTGGACATTCTTATGTTATTACTGCCGAGCAGATCTGAGTTGTTCAAAGTGGTATAAGGTTTTATTGTTACATCAGAACCTGATGATAACTGATTCACCCCCCCTCTTAGTTATTCTAAATTCATTCTAACACAGGTTTGTTCTCCAATCCTTAAATGAAGATAATTTCATGGAACATTCAAGGAATCAATGGTCCTCACAAGAAAGATGTAGTTAGGAATTTAGTTAGAGATTCTAAACTTAATATTATTTTGATACAAGAAACAAAGATAATCAAAGATAAAATAGAGAACTTGAAACTTTTAAAAAATGGGAAATGTTTTGGTAGTAGTTCTGAAAGGGCTTCTGGAGGATTGGCAATCTTCTAGAATCAATCTTGCTTTGACTTT
Organism: Thuja plicata; assembly: GCA_018584345.1. Taxonomy (NCBI): domain Eukaryota; kingdom Viridiplantae; phylum Streptophyta; class Pinopsida; order Cupressales; family Cupressaceae; genus Thuja; species Thuja plicata. Next base: position 872,140 of record MU224375.1, read on the forward strand.
GAGCTCCTAAAAGAGGATACAAATTTCTTAGCAGCCAAAGTTTGGAGCTTAAAGGATAATTTCTCTTGGATCCTTATCAATGTTTATGCTCCCAACACTAAATCTGGAAGACTTAAACTCTGGAAGAATTTGCATGATCAGATGGAAATTAGTCTGGAGAACAACTTTCTTATAATGGGAGACTTTAATACTCCCTTAAAGAAGAAAAATAAAATGGGAGGAAACTTATCGCAAGTGGAAAGTAGGGAAGATTTGATGGACTTTATTATTAATGAAGAATTGCTGGATGTTGATCTGGAAGGGATTAACTATACTTGGTCTAATCATAGGGTGGGAGCTGATCTTATTCAAGTTAAGCTTGACAGGGTGCTGATCGATCTGGAATGGTACACTAAGTTCTCATGTGCCCTTTCATCCCTCACCAGAATTGGTTCGGATCATTTTCCTATATCCTTTAATGTTATTCCTGTCATAGGCAAAAGAAATGCTCTCTTTAGATTTGAGAAGATGTGGTTAGATCACCCTGATTTGGAAAATAAAATAAGGGACTGGTGGAATATTAAGGTGGAAGGAACAAAAATTTTCAAAGTGGTCAAGAAAATGGATAATGTGAAATCTAATGACAAATATTGGAACAAGAATGTCCATGGTGACATCTTCCAATCCAAAAATAAAACCCAAATGGACTTGAAATAAATCCAGGAGGAAATTCAAAGGAATGGCCTAACTGAAAATTTGAGAACTCAAGAGAATGTTGTCCTTGCAAATTTTAACAAAATTATAGCTAAAGAAGAGACTTTCTAGAGGCAGAGATCCAGATCTCTTTGGTTGAAAGAAGGAGATAAGAATACCATATTTTTTTATCTTACTGCTCTTAAACACAAGGCAATAAATAGAATCCATTTCTTGTCTGCTACTAGAGGTAAACTTACTAAATAAGAAGAAATAAGGGAAGAAATGATGGGGTACTTTGCGACCTTGTTATCTAAAGATCAAATTCTTAACTTAGAAGACCAAAGGAAATTAATTTCTTCGATTCCTTGTAAAATGGATCATTCCTCCAATGTTCTCCTAAAAGCTATTCCTTCAGACATTGAAATCAAGAAGGCCATTTTTCTTTTGAAGGAGAGAAATCTATAGGTCCTGATGGGTTTCAGATGTTATTCTTCCAGCACTTATGGAGAATCATTGGGAAAAAAGTATGTTCAGTGGTAAAAGAGTTCTTTGGAACTAAATCTATCCTTAAGGAACTTAATTCAAATTTTATAGCTCTCATTCCTAAAAAAACCCAGAGCTGATACGGCTGATGGCTTTAGACCAATAAGTCTTTGCAACTCCTTATACAAAATCATTTTGAAGGTCATTAATACTAGACTTCTGAGATTATTGCCTAATCTAATCTCTTCTCAACATAATGTTTTGTTCCCAAAAGACAGATCCTAGACTCTATTATGGTGGTGCATGAGAATATTCTTCTCTTCATGCCTCTAAAAAATAAGGATTCTTGATGAAATTGGACTTGTCAAAAGCCTATGATAGAGTGGACTGGTCTTTTCTATCAAATATCCTTAGCTCTTTTGGCTTTGATAAAGATGTGATAAGAATAATAATACAATTGGTGTCTACAATGACTTCTTATGTGCTTGTTAATGGGGGATCTTCCATTTTCTTCCATCCCACAAGAGGTTTGAGACAAGGTGATCTTATTTCCCCCATTCTCTTTTCCATAATGGTGGAAATCCTTGGGAGATACATCAATAGTATGGTTATAATAGGTTAGATTTATGGTCTCCAACCCTCCTCTCCTCTGCAAAAATGTTCTCATGAACAATTTGTGGATCACACTATCATGATGGGGGAAGCCTCTGTTAAGGAAGCAAGGAACATGAAAAAGGCTTTGAATACTTATACTAATGCTTCTGGTCAATCTATTAACTGGGAGAAGAGTTCCCTTTTTTTCTGCAACACTCCTGAAGAAAGACAAATGAAGATTTCTACCATTTTGGGGTGTAAGATTAGGAATCTTCCCTCTACCTATTTGGGACTCCCTCTATGTCATAAACTAGATGATTTTTTCTGGAATAGTATCCTTGACCATTTTCACAACAAGCTAGTAGGATGGAAAGGAGCTACTCTAAGTCAAGCTGGAAAAGTTCAGCTTCTAAAATCTACCCTCCAAAATCTTCCACTCTATGCGCTCAGTCTCTTTAAAATTTCTCAGAAGTTTGCAGACTTGATTGAAAAAATCTAGAAAAGATTTCTTTGGTCTGGGGTTGAAGAGAAGAATAGGTTAAGTCTTGTATCTTGGGAGATGGTGTGTAAACCTAATAAATTTGGAGGGATTGGTATCAAAAGAATTAAAAATACTAATAAGGCTTTGCTGGCTAAACAACTCTGGAGAACCTTTGAAGAGAAGCAATGGAATGCTATTATCAAGAGAAAATACCATTTGAACTCTTTGGAGAATATGCTAAGGAACCCTTTGGATATCAAAGGTTCATTCATTTGAAATAGCATTAGGAAAGGAAGGGACCTGATTAGAAAAGGGATAAGATGGAAGCTGGGAAATGGTAGGAAGATAAATTTCTGGAATGATAACTGGCTGAAGGAAGAAACTCTTAATGAGAAGTAGGAATGGATTCCAGCGATACTAGACTATAAATATATAGTTGAGGAAAAGGTTTATGATTATTGGATCAATGAGAAATGGGTTGACCTTAGCTCCTTTGATGAAAACCTCAATTTGATCAACAAGCATCTTAATCTTTGGTTTGTAAGAGATAATGAGCAAGACTCTTTGATTTGGGGTCTGGAGGCTAATGGAAATTTTTTGGTCTCTTTAGCTTCAACCCTTCTCTTCTCCCAGGATGATTACCCTATCAGTTATCAGGTATGGAACAATAAGCTAATACCTAAAATTAACATGTTTTTTTGGCTGCTTGTTCAGAACAAAATTCTTACTATGGAAAATCTTTGTAAAAGGGGATTTAGTAGGCCTAACAGATGTATTCTATGTTGTTCTATAGCTGAAAATTGTAACCATCTTATGATTCATTGTACTTATACTTGTAAAGTGTGGAACTCTATCTTCAATCATGTCAACCTGGATTGGGTGAAACCTAATAACTTCCATGACATGGTAAAACAATGTCATTGCCCCCTTAATGGTAAAGAAGCCAAAGACCTTTAGAGGTTGTTTCTTACTCACTTCACTTGGAGAATCTGGAAGGAGAGAAATAACGAAATATTCAGAGAAAAAATCTCATCCTATGAGATTGTGGCCAATAGCATTTGCAGAAGTTTGTTGGAAAATTTCAAAGGTTATCTCCCTAGAGACTCCCCCTGTAAGAACACTCAGAGTTTAAATGATATTCTTAATAGGAAAAATCAGAGGAAAAAAGACAAGGATTTAAATTTGAGGGAAAACACAAGATGGTCTACTCCTCCGATTGGTTGGGTCAAAGGTAACTTTGATGGGGCAGCTAAAGGGAAGCTGGGAAGAGCTAGAGTGGGAGGCATAATAAGAGATTCTTCTGGAAATTGTCTGGGAGCTGTTGCAGCCCCTCTGGAAGTTCAGAAAAATCATGTTGCTAAAGCGATGGCAGCCCTTCAAGTTGTCATGATGACTAAAGAAATGGGTTATTCAAATTTTTAGTTGGAGGGAGAATCTCTAAACATAATAAACTATATTAAGGGTAAGAATGAGACTTCCTGGACAATTAGCCACATAATTGATAAAATTAAATCCTTAATGCTTATTTTTAAAGAAAGTCACATAAATCATGTGTTTAGGGAATGAAATAAGTCGACAGATGGCTTAGCTAATGTGGGGGCTCAAATTGACGTCATCCAATCATGGAGAGGGGAAGAAGATCTCAATATGGAGATTTTATGTCTTATCAGGTATGATAAGATTAACCATATTGAAGACTCAATTAATAAACATAATCAATGATGAGTAGATCACTTAAGATTAAGGGTGATGATAGCTGTCAGTCAAGGGTTGCGAGATTCATGAAGAATGTGACTTCGCACGATTTGTAGGTTTTAGCTAGCATTTTGAAATAGAAAAATCACAACAGTATTGCATTTTAGTGTCTTGTGTTTAAGCTCATTCACTCTCTGAAAGTTCAAAAATATTCAAGCATAATGGGTGGTGGTCTGAAGAGGGAGGAGCCGATGGACTTAACAGAGTGGAAACAAAAGAAGAAAGTTTGGAAGAGGCTGAAGAAGGGTGGTGTGACCCAGTATTTGGAGAAGCTACATGGATGGGACAATGAAATAACTAAAAAATTTGTAGATGGCTGGAAGAACGGAAAGGTGAATATGTGGGGAAAGTCTTTTACTCTGACTTGAGCATAATTTCAAAAATTATGGGCCTTTTGTGTGAAGGCATGAAGTTTTATAGGGACAAAAAGCAGATTGGGACTCAAGATTTCAAAATCTTCCCAAAAACTGAAGAAGAAGCCCTTTTGAGAAAAGGGACAGGGTATTATGTGGATATTAACAAAATTAAGAGTCACTAGGCTAACATTTTGACGGTGATGATCGAGTATTTCACCCTGGATGGTTGCTACTCCAAAATTTACAACCTTCATTTTTTTCTTGCAAATAATTTTAGGCATAACAAAAAGGTGTCATTTCCCTTCTATCTTCTGAGCTCACTAAAACATAGTGTCATGGAGCATAGGAAAAAAATGAGCAACCCGGTGCTTCATGAAGGGCTTATTTTGTTAATTTCATAATACACTAGAAATCAAATCCTAGAACCCATTCCCAAAAGGGTTAAAGGGAATGCTAAGCAAGGTAAGATGGATAGTAAAAAGGAGAACCCAAAGAAAAGGGTAAGGAGCGAAAAAAAGGAGAATTTGGAAAGGCAGAAGGAGATTGAAGACCAAACCCTTAACAGTCAAGGTAACGAAGAAGAGATTCAGGAAGAGGAGAAGGAGGAAATGCCTGTGTAACAAAAGGAAGCTCAAGAGCTAAATGAGGAGGCTCTAGTGAATGATAAAGATGAACATGTGAACAAGGAGGAAACCCAGATAAATGAGGAGGAAACACCCTTGAATTATGATGATGAGAATAGGGGAAATGAAGTCGGCAATCAAGAGGTCAAAAAAAAAGAAGAAGAAAAAGAGGGAGATGACAAGGAGGATAAAAATGAGGAAATGAATGATGGTAAGGAAAAGGTGTTGGAAAGTGATCAATTTGGGTAATGTGATTCACTTTTTGGTTGTCATTTATGGCAACACATCTAGGTTTAAGATTGATTGTTTTGAAGATAAGTTTTGGTATGTCCAAAATTGACTAAGTACAGAAACAAAGGTAAAATATTGTTTTGGATATCGAAGATAGAGATCTATGAATTAAGGCTGTGAGCTTAGTGGAAGATAGTATGGAGTATTTCTAACATACACCTAAGATCAATTTGGATTTGGTTAAGTTTATGATAAGTTATAAGGATCTGAAGACTGACAGACAATAGAGAACAATGACACTAAGCAGTTGGACAACAACGAAGAATAAGGGAGTATGACTTGAACTCCAAGAAATCAAAGTTGTATTTTTGTTATTGATAGTCTATACTTTGACTATGCAAGAGCATCAACTATGCATTTGATATTTACTATATTAAATGTATTTTGTATTGAAGGCCGACTTAGTACTGTTTGTAATATTCATACTAAGAGCCGACTTTGTAAAGTTAAAAGATATATATGTAAGATAATTTTGGTAAAGAGAAAAGAAAAAGTGAGTGAAGAATATACAGAGTAGAAATGAGAATGGAAGAGCTATAAAGGAACCATCAAAGCACTTGTGATGATTGTTTTGTTCATGACTGAGAATCTTTTGTAACAAAATTACATTGTAAGAGCTGTAAGCTCATTGGCCCCTAACAAGGTGTTGTGAACCTTTAACAGGGTTTTTATTCCTCTAACAGGGAAATGTACTATGTAATATTCAGCTCCTAACAAGGATAGGTCTCCTTACAGGGACATTATACTTTAGTACATGCTCGTGGGTATCATCCCTATTAGCTCTTTTTCTTGCAACACTTTACCTAATGATGATAGTATACCATATATACTCTGATGCAACCTCTTTTAGGTAAGAGAAAGACTAATTTCTAAGGATTGGATAAGATCCTTCTTCATTTTTGAGCTCGACAGACTCAGGCAGGTTTTACCTTTTAAAGATTACTGATATCTCAGTCTATATATTTGGTGGATTGTTTCATTCACTGGGTCTAAACTAAAAACCTCACTGTAACAACTTATAGAACAATTCAGAGATTGCAATGACTATTTTGAAATAGAGTACTATAAGCCAGGCTATGGTCTTGAGAACATACACCAATGAGTCAAGGATTTGCATCCCTCTTCCTTTTGTTTTTAGGAGGGATAACCTAATGATTCACTCTCTAAATAATCAATAAAGTGGACACTATCCTGCTGACATAGGTCCTTAATGAGTTCAACTCATATATTTTAGTAACAAGTGTGTTTAGAATAGTTTTGAATGTTTTGAAACTTAGATGATGATAGATTATCAGACACAAATCTAGATCAGTGCTTCTCCTTTGGGTTACAAAGTCGAAAGCTTGAAGTTTCACATAAACAAAACACTGTAAGCTGCCTTACAACCTACATGAAATTAGGATAAGTTGCCTTACAAATTATCTGATTACCACTAAAATACTGTAGCAAATCCTTAAATACTGATATGCTTCCTGAAACTACTCACAAAACTTATTTCTTTACATGAAAGAAACTCACAAGTAATTAGATAGTCACCTTGCAACCAAAATGCTTTAGACTGCCTTACAATCTTAACATAAAAAAGCATACACAGGAAATAAAGAGACAACAATAAAGAAGAGTAAAATTGCACCGTATTTTATTGATGTAATCCTTCCTTCATACATTAGAAAAAGCTTTGAAGCTTGAAAGAACACAGGCACAGATTTAGAAAGACTGATTCTTTACATTATTTTTCATCCTATTTTCAAAATACAACTCTCTTCTATATATAGGTCTTCAACCATCTTGGAATCCTTTTGAAAAGGATGCTACCAGCTTTAGATGGTCTCAGAAAACCTAACCCTAAAGCTATAGGAGAGAAAAAAAGAAAGAGAGAGAAGCGGTGGAATGACCAAGTCAAAAAGATAGAAATAGATATTCTTGGTTCTTCTCTCGATCTAGCGACTTGATCTGATAGTGTACATAGTAGATGGCAGCAGTTATGTCGAGTTTGGATGACAGTGCTTTCAGATTTACCTACATTCTTCTTTTGCAATAGCTATCCTCTTTATCTTCAATGGTGAGGTACCAAGTAGTCATCCCTACTCATCATCCAAAATTTCTTCTTCTACTGCTGGCTTCTTCCTCTTGGGTGTAGTCATCACCTCCCATGCTTTCACTTCATCATCTGATGGCCACTTGAAGTCCTGAGTACTCTGTATTTGGACCTTTTGCCCATCCCATCTCGCATCAGTGATATTTTTGATGTCTACTAGAAACTTATTGATGTCAATTTCTGCTTTGAATGCTTCGTCCAATATCTTATTGAACCCTTCTACATCAATATCAGTTCCTGAAATAAATGCCTCATTAATAGGCATTTTTCTATCAAACTCACCCTTCCAAGCATCTAAGGCCTTCACTTGATCATCATCTCCTCTTAAGGAAGGTATAAATCTATTAAAATCATCAGAAAAGAGGCTTAAATTAACCTCAATTTGGTTCAATTTGCCCTTCAAGAATGAGAGAGCAATATTAACTCTTTTGATCTCATCTTCAACTTTAGTCACTATCTCTGGAAAATCTGATCTCAAGGATTGTAATGATGCTAGCTTCTCAAATAACTACACCCTGGTAGACCACTTAGTAAAATAGGGGTTGAGGATAGCCAAATACCCCATTACCTCGGTGTGCAAAGCTGGCAATTTGTTATAAGCATTGAGTATAACATCAGATTTATCTTTTAGGATGTCAATTCTATGTTGCAGCACACCTTTCAATGCTCTTAAAGCAATCTCATTTCCTTTTTCTTCCTCAACCATTTCCTCAACCACTTCTTCAGATTTTTCTTTGTCTTCAATTTGCAGGGGTTGTGGCACATACATCACCTTAGGCTTTGTTTCCAATTCTTCCATCAATTTCTTTATTATTTGATCCCTCTGATAAAGTTTCAATCGACACATTTCTCTATCTTTTGCCAATGCACTGGTCTCTTCCAACAATGTGCTGCACCTTTCAGACAATTGCTTAGTCTTGTCTTCATTCAAGTGAGCCCAATGTGTCATGATTTGGGATATCTCCAAATCCCCTGTATTTTGCATTGTCCAGACTATCTGATTTCCCACCATATTCTCCTGAATGTTCACCACTTGGGGTTTTTGGTCTTTTGGACATAGGCTCCACATTGCAAAGGCTTGACACTTTGGGCTATACCCAAATCCTTTTATTACATTGCCTATCTACACTTCACTAGCCATCTTGAGGTCTGGCTGTTTCCTTATTTGATCAATAATGAAGGCGGATGCTAAAACCCAACCCTCAGCCAATAGTATTCCACTTCCTAATACTAATTTCCTGGCATCCTCTGGTGAAATATCCTCATTTTTAGGATCATAATTTTGCAGAGCCATGAATGCCTCATTAGTTATAGTTTCTTTGTCATCAACTGTCAGCTCAGCTCTGATTTGTTCCTTCTTGTACGATCTCAGGAAGTCTTTAAACTCCTCAGTTTTTACAAAATTGTCATCATTTAAAAACTCCTGCTGATGAATTAATCTCTCATCAATGCATGCCTTAAGGGGCATCTCAACCTCATCATCTAGATCAGGCTGCTGTTTCTTACCTTCTCTAATTGCCTTTCTTATGTTATGATCATATAACCTATTGCCAGGTACTAAGGCCTTAGCCTTATCTTTTTTCTTATTCTGCCCTTCAGTTGAGGGTTGACCTATTTCTAATTTCTGCCTCTTTGCAGTAGGTTCTTCTAAATCATCTGGTTGGGTAGCAACTATCAAATCTATAATGTGACCCTCTATTCCCTGCAACTGTGGTACTTTAGCAATATCTTGCTGAGATGAGGCATGCATAGTAGGACATGCATAATCACTGTCACTACTACTATTGTATTCTGACTCTGAATGATCAGGTGTCTGAGCAACTTTCTTGTTAAGAATTGTATCCAGTTTCTCTATAAGCACATAATAGTTGTCTATCACGGCTTTAATTCTGTCAAAATATGGGAAGTCAGGGTAAAAACCCCCAAAAGCCAACCCATTTCTCTTTATTTGCTTCTCAATTTTTAGCAACTCTTGTATCCTCAATCTTCTTGTATGAATATCATCTTCATCCAAGAGATTCCTTGTTGCATCTTCTTCAATGCACTCACAGTGGACATTTGTATTGGGGATTGTAGGAGTATACAATCTCCTTACCCCTACCATAAAACCTTCTGGGTCAATGTATCTATAAGGGGCTGCCCCCATCCTGTATTTTTCTGACCATTGTCCTACTGCATTAATGGCACCCTTGCCAATTGTGAAATTAGAAATCTTAAATTTCCTAGGGGTCAAAGCCCCCTTCTTATGTGGCACAAAATGCTCGTTGTCTATCAACAACAACTGCCATATAAACTCCATTGCCGCCACCCTTGTTGGTACATAATATGGTAATAGATGAGGTGGGTGAATACACCCATATACCTTGATGACTGTGTAATTTTCTTCTAAAAAAAAGTCACCCCAATTATGCTTTCCAGGTGAGCTATCTGTATAATCACAGGGCCTAAGTAGTTGTATAACCATTAATGGGATTCTTGTTCTGCTTTTTCCCAAACTCTGTACTATTGGATACACAATCCAATTCTGAAAGGCACAATAGTCACACTCCCTAGAAGTGTAATTCCAAACCCTCACTCAAAATTGGATAGGATTTGGTCCTGACTGATAGAATCTCCGAGGAGTTAAATTATTAACATCCATAATGACAAAATTGAAATGCAAAAGGAGATGCACAAGAACTGAGTAATGTAAAAATTTAGGCTCCTTCTCCTTTAGGTTCTTCATTCTCTTCTGGGTTGCAATGAAACCCTCATGCATTTCATCTATGATGTGTTGAATATAGTCATAACTGGTGTTAGAGTGGACCTCTTGCAGGTCCAACACCATCATCAGAACCCCTGCATCAATCTTCTCTGCATCACCATCTATTCCCAACACTCTACACAGGGCATATGCAGCATACTTGATATAAAAATGTAGATCCTTGTAATAATATGGGCTGTCCCCGGACATAGGATCTAGATACTTTCTTACTTCTTTTAACATATGTTTCAGCAACTGGCTTCTAGCAATCCCAGGCTTCAAAGTGTACCTCTATTTTTTCTTTGTCATGTCAATTTTGGTAGACATGGTGCTATATAAGCTGAAGGCTTGCATGAATGAATTTCTATTCAAAATTAATAGGGCAGTGCCATCATCCCTCCTGATGGTCTTAGATAAAACATCATAGTGATTGGCTAAGTCTAAGAACAAGTCTACATCTAGGAAGACATCAGGAACAAGTAACCTGGCTAAACCGCAGGTCCAAGGGTTTGATACTCGGATGGGCTTATCAGAATTCTTATAAATATAGTTAAAGAGAGAAAAACCTGTTGTTCCTGGAGTCACAGCATCTCGAATTCTTTATATTCATCTATGAGGACATTAGCATTAACCTTCTTGTTTTGTGTTGAACCAGGAAGGAGACGGAGGAATTCAGATGAATAGTTCACTTTTCCCTTTGCCTCGTCCTCCACCCTCTCACTTTCTCCACTGGTTGAAGCTACACTCACTGCTCTGCTCATGTTTTCAGTGTTTGAATTCTCCTCTTTGTTATTGGTATTGAAACAAATCTATCACAGAGACTTCACAAATTGTCTTACACACAATTTTGGAAACAATGAACTCTTAATTCTCAGAGAACTCTGCGAACTTTTGGATTTTACTCTGTTTTGGCAACTGAACTTCTTAAATTTAGCAACTCTAAAATCAAGGTGAATGCATATGAGCAAGAAATTATCTCCTTATAGTAATAATTCAGAGTACATAGTTCATGATTCTGAGAAAATCAATTCTGTCTTAAATTCCACATACTATGAACATAATTGAAAACCTAGGCATAGTTTCCTGAGTGTGACAGTAAAATCAAATTTGTAAAACTAAATCCTTGGCTAAACCTTATAAAATTCAAATGTGCTGACATGTCACCCTGGGATTGGCCCTCTATCATACATCTCAGCTACCCTTTTTCTGTACAGTAATCAAAATCTGGAGATCTGATTGGCCGCCGAATAATTCACACTGACATATTTAATACTGGTGCCTTTTCACAAAAATCAGCATTAAGTGACAATGCGACTGCATTCATTTTCTCTATCACTAATCCCAATCCTTAACCCGTGGTTTATCTGTAGACATAGCGACTGTGCAAATTCCTAACCTTTACTGACCAGAGTCAACCTTTGGCGACCACGCAACACAAGGTAAATCTAAGTCAGCAATGGTTATCACTAACCTATGTTCTTTTCCCAGACCATGTGACTAACAGTTAGTGTTAGCTTCAATAGTTACTTCTTAATCGCCTAACGTTATCTTTGTTCTACTAGACTGCGCGACAACCCTTAGTCACCTGATCGCCAAATACAAATGCTAAATGCCAAAAGACTTCATCTCGTGGCTACCCAACATAGCATTCTGTCTTTAAAACCATCTTGCAACCTCACAACATACCCTTATCCACTGAGTCATGAGGAATTTTCTCCTTAGCTTATTTTATTCTCAGACCTGGCGACTACCATAGGATCCCTTCATAACTTCATCTGATGACCGTCGCTTAATCGCCAAATGACTTATCATACCTTTAAAACATTCTGAGACTCTACAACTTATAGTAACCCTTAAGTAGTCTCGTAGTTGCCAAATGCACTTATATATTTAAGTGATCATTCTGGAATCCATTCACCTCCTTACAGATGTGTTCTTCTGATTTGAAACTTGGGTTATCTGGCAACAACCCGACTGTGCTTCATTACAAACCGTAAAAGTTAGTCGCCAAGTCTCAACAGTTTCAACTTAACTGGCCTCTTTTCTAGAGACTGCACGACTAAAGGATTTGCATTACACATTACATTAAACTCATTCAGTGATTATGCGACAAAAGGTAATCGCGGTGTCTCGTTGTACTTCCTTAACTGCAAAAAACTTCTCGCGATCACCCGACTGATCTGTAGGCCCACTGACTTATTACTACTCCGTTCAAATGATTTAGCGATCATGCGACATAGAGTGAATCACAAAGTCTGGGAAAGAACAAGGAATATTTGGTTCTTACATGAGACAACGCGACAAAGGAAAATCGCAAAGTCAGAAGGAAAAAGGAATATGCTGTGTTAAGTTGTGCGACTATGCGATTGCAAAAGGACTCATGACTTAAGTGGAACAAAAAGTAACTGAGAAATATAAAATGAACAACACCTTAGGGTTTTCTTCAAATTTGAACGTTGAACAAAAGCTAGGGTTTAAGACTTTGAACATTTTCACAGGTTTTAGGCTTTTAGACATGAAATCATGAAAACCTGGAGAGGGAAGAGCACAGAACTGAGGAAAAAGAAGGCAAAACCTGGAATACAACCAACAGTGGCTCTGATAAGGATTGGCTAAACAAGGTTTATGACAAAGAACCACAGAATCTCTAGTTGCAGACCACCACAAAAATAGAACAGAACAGACCGAGGAAAAGAGGGGAATATTTACAGAATTTACAAACAGGGAAAGACTAAACATATAATACATATTTACTTGTGCACTGGAATGATTTTCACTTGAAGAAAGGTTTCAAAAATTGTCCATGCACAGGCAACTCAAAACCCTCTCCCTCCATATCCTTCAACAAATATGAGTCTTTGCCATAATGTTCTGAGATTATATAAGGTCCTAACCACAAAGACTCAAATTTCTTATTCTTACCTCTGTCTTCTGCCCTTGCATTCCATTGGAGAACTAAGTCACTAGCCTGAAACTTTCTATTATTAGCCCTCTTTTCAAACAAATATTTCATTTTTTGCTGTAACCCTATGTTCTCCCTCTGACTTTCCCTTCTAGTTTCATCCAACTCTATCAACTGTATCATTCTATCTTGCATTGGGTCAGAGAGATCTAAGTGTTCTTCTTGTATAAAATGGTAAACAGGTAATAAATTATTCACTGGCAACCTTGATGGCAAGCCATATACCAATTCATAAGGGGATTTACCAGTTGCCTTTTTGGTTGTGATTCTATCAGCCCAAAGGGATAATCTCAACTTTGTATGCCATGTTTTCTTATTTTGTTCCAGGGTCCTCTTTAGTATCTTCAATATGCTTTTGTTGCTAGACTCAGCTTGTCCATTAGCTTGTGGGTGATATGGGGATGAGTATGATATTGTGATCCCATACCTTTCACAAAAGCTTGTCATTTCTTCTGATCTGAAACTCATAGTATTATCCATCACAAATTTACTAGGCACACCAAACCTAGTTGAAATGTTATCCATGAGAAACTTAGTAACCACCTTGCTTGTTTCTCTCCTAGTAGGGATAGCCTCAATCCATTTAGTAAAGTAATTAGTGGCCACCAGTATCTAGCTATGTCCTGCACTAGATTTCTCTTGAAATTCACCAATAAAGTCAATCCCCCACATAGCAAAAGGGGCCTCAGTACTCACTCAATTCAGAAACAAAGCACCTGCAAACTTTAATTTGTTGGAAAACTTCTGACATGGTTGACATTTTCTGACATGAATATATGTGTCCTTGAAAAAAGTAGGCCAATAATATCCTAACCTCAAAATCTTATGGGCGGTGGTCCTAGTAAAAAAATGACCTCCACATTCCCCCACATGCATCTCAACTAAAACCTTCTTAGCCTGGAAATTGTCTAGGCACAAGAGCAGTATACCATTCTTGTCTTTCCAAAACAAATCTCCCTGATTCAAGATATACCTTTGAGTTTGTAATTTCTGACTTCTCTTTTGATTTTCAGATAAATGATCAGGACACTTAGCATGTTTGAGAAAGAAAACAATATCAACATAATATGGCTGCCTTTCTATACTAGTAATAGCTTGATCATGTGTCTCTGTCTGGTTTAAGTGCACCAAATCTAGATTTTCTTCTGTCATAAGTTTTGCCAGACCTTGTCCTCTTATTAATTTGGTGATACTGATCTCAAGATTGAACTCCTGTATTCTTGTAATCCATTTACATCTCTTACCAGTAACCTCTGACTGTGTAAGGATATCTTTTAGTGCTGAATGAGGAACATAGGCCTACACCTTAGCACAAACCAAGTAAGGCCTTAAATATTTTACAACCTTAACCAATGCATAGGCCTATTTTTCCATTATTTCATAGTTAAGTTCTGCAGCCTACAAGGATCTACTGTAAAAAGCTATAGGATGTTCAAATCCTTGTTCATCCTTTTGAAGTAATATTGCAGCAATAGTATGAAATGAGGCAAATGAGAACAAAGAGAAAGGCCTAGTATAATCTGTAGATTTCAAAACTGGGGCCTGTTGTACTACCTCTTTAATTCTCTCAAATTCTTGCTGAGCTTCCTCATTCCAAGCAAACTTAGTATCTTTTTTCAATAATTTCACAATGGGTTTAACAATTTCTGCAAAATTGACTACAAATCTTCTGACAAAATTTATCTTTCCTAAAAAGGACTGAACACCTTTTAAATTTCTTGGAGCAATTCCTCTTTGAATTGCTTGTACTCTCTTAGGGTCTATCCTTATCCCTTCTTTGGACACTATATGTCCCAACAACTTCCCCTCTTTAACTGCAAAATGACATTTCTTAGGGTTCAATGAAACACCATATTCCAAAGCTTTGTTAAAAAGTTTACCCAAGTGATCACAATGATCTGAAGCCCTCTTGGAGTATGTAGTCAAGTCATCTTGATAAACGACCATGAATAGATCTATAAAATCTTTGAAAGCCACATCCATGGCCCTTTGAAAATTTGCTCCTACATTTATTAATCTGAAAGGCATTCTGATATAAACATATGTTCCCCAAGGAGTAGTAAATGCAGTTTTATACTACTCTGTTTCTTTAACTAAAACCTGGTTGTAACCTGAAAAGCCATCCATCATGGACAACAATTCACAACCAGTAACCTTATGCAACATTGCTTCCATATTTGGCAGTGAATAATTATCTTTTAATGAAGCAATATTTAGGTTCCTGAAATCAACACATAGTCTGATGTCACCATTTTTCTTCCTAACTGGTACTAGGTTTGATACCCATGTTGAATGTCTTATAGGCTGGATTAGCCCAGCATCTTTGATTTTCATCAATTCTTGTTGCATCTTGGGAGCCAACAAGGGATTAATAGGTCTTTGTTTCTATCTGAATGGCTTAACATCAGTCTTCAAAGGAATCTCATGTTGGAAAAGGTCTTCTCTATATGATTTCAAGTCATCATATGACCAAGAAAAGACATGTTTGTACTTTCTCAATAGTTTAATCAGGTTTATTCTCACATGAGAATCCAAACCTTTTCCAATGTATAATGTTTGAGGATTATTTTCAGATCCTAAATTTATTTCTTCTAGATCCTCAACATTGGCATTGCTTAACTTGGATGTATCATTTTGCTGAGTTATAAACAATGCCTCAAGTTCAACCAAACCCCTGGGAATCTGATTAGAACTTAACTGGACAACTTCATTCCCAAAGATATAATCCTTTCCATCATCATGCTCCAGTAAGGAACCACAATCAATACTTTGGTTCTCATAGTGATCTAAACATTACATGAACCTTAAAATATCTTGATCATCCTAGAACACCTACCAGTTGTATATATTGTCTGGAACAACTGGTCTTGTTTTTACTTCAATTATTGATACTCCATGTAAGGTCAAATCATCATTTTTCATAGCCACATTTGCTAGAAAATCAGCCATAATATTTCTTGACCTTTCTATCCAATTTATATTAAAAGCATCAAACATCTCAAGTTGATCCCAAATAGCATGTTTATACATTTTCAATCTATCATTCTTCATAGCATATTTAGATCTGACTTGTGCTACCACCAACTTAGAGTCACCATAAACCTCTAAATATTTTATACCATGTTTGGTAGCAATTTCAAGTGCTAAGAATAAAGCCTCATATTCTGTAGTATTGTTTGTACATTGAAAGTCTAACAGAAATGAGTGTATAAAAGTTGTACCTGATGGAGATATTAATAACACTCCTGCCCCTGATCCTTCTTTAGAGAAAGCACCATCAAAGTACATTTTCCATAATCCATCTTCCTGCAAAATTGGTTCTCTATTCAAAAGGTCAGCTTCTTGATTTTTATGTTCATCTTTTTGCATTCTGAAATTTTCCATGTCTATGTCAATGCAACAGTTCACATAAGTATCCTCATATTTTTTTATCATGTGGGGAGTCT
Source organism: Thuja plicata (assembly GCA_018584345.1). Taxonomy (NCBI): domain Eukaryota; kingdom Viridiplantae; phylum Streptophyta; class Pinopsida; order Cupressales; family Cupressaceae; genus Thuja; species Thuja plicata. The sequence continues at coordinate 888,647 of MU224375.1, forward strand.
AGCTCTCTCTCAAAACATTGACATTCTCTCCAGCAATGTTGAAAGTAGAAAATGATAAATCATTCTGTATACTACCACCCATTGAAGCACTCCATTTTCTTGATAACAACATGCCATAGTGAGGTGGTATGTCAACCACAAGAACATTCATTGTCATTACTACATCAGGGGAAATGGCTAGCCGATAAGGCATAGCCTCAATAGTTCCAATTACAGGGACCTCTCTGGAATCCATAGCTCTGCATCTTTCATGAGGTGTATCAACTTGTAGGCCCATTGCCTTCATGATTTCAACTGTCATAACTGTATTTGAGGCTACTGAATCAATCGTGCAATTCTTAAGCATTTTATCATTGATTATCAATGAGAGAAAAAATGGGTCAACAACTTTTGAAGAGGAGGTTGCATTTAGGAATATTTGAGGAATTTCAGATGTCAACACCTCCAATTCATTTCCCTTTATGGTTGGCTTTTCTGAAACTACCACTGGACTCTGAACCTTTATTGTGGGTACACTATTTAATAATGAGATGACCTTTTCTTTATGTTCTTTGATCCTCATCATCTCTAAAAATGGGACCTTAACTGTCATCTGGGACAAGCACTAACCCATGTCTACTGGAGTATACCTCACATTTGAACACTTTGTTTTATCAATAATAACTTCACCTTCCCCATTGTGTACCTTTTGAATTAACTCATGAACAATATTTGGCTCTATGGCCTTCATGACAATCTTGACCTTGTGTTTATTTACACTTTCATTAGGTCCTTCCTTTTTCTAAACATACTTGGTGTCTACCTTATTCTCTTTTATAAAGACACCTGAAGGTTGGCTACCAGTTCCACCTACCACTCTGTTCCTTAGGTGGTAATTACTTCTAGCTTTATTCACTAATTCAACAATAATTCTAGCCATTTCTTCATCTGAAGCCTTCCTTATGAGTGGAACATCTTGACCATCTTGAGCATAACATCTTACACTGTCATCAAATTCATCAGTCTCACTATCAGACAAAATCTATTGGTGATGATTCTCAATCCTTTTTTGTGAGACATAGGAGTCATGATTCTCCTCTTCATTATTTGAATCAACATCATGGCATGAAAAGGTATTGGTCATACTATGATCACAGTGTTCCCCCTCATCCCTTTCCTATCCCTCATCTTCCTTTAAATCCAAAGACACAACACAAAAATCAGGATTATGAGGAGCGTCACAAGCTTCACACCATGTCTCCTCATTGCAGAAATGGACATAATTTCTATGTAGGGGATCTGGAGTTATATTGTCTGTTCTTTCCCTTTTAGGTGCAATAATAGGCTTTCCATCTTTGAATTGATTTCCATATGGATGATTTTGCATTCTATTTTGAGGATTATAAGTAGTATTGTAAGAAGGTCTATTATTCTGAGGAGCCTTATATTCTTTGTATTCCGGCTCTTTCAGATTACTCTTGCTAAAACTTGCATCATCTCTCCTATTTAATTTACCAGACATTCTTTTGTTCATTTCAATATTGACTGCTATTTTATAAGCATCAATGAGTGTTCTAGGGTTCTTATCTCTCAGAGCATATCCCATCTTGGAATCAAAGGCATTTAAATAGGTTGCTAGGCAAACCTCTTCATCTAGCTTTATCTTCTGGAATAGTTTATGCATAGCTCTTTGAAATCTTGTGTTAAACTCAGTAACTTCTTTATTGTAATTTTTCTTGATATTGTTGAACTCATTCAATAAGAAACCTTTATTTGTTTTTTATCCATACTTATCTTTAAATAATTCAATCAACTCATCCATGGAAACAACAGAGCCATTAGCAAGGCTTCTAAACTATTCTCTTGCATTTTCAACAAGGGACTGAACAAATAGATTCATTAATACATCTTCATGGGTGATATTCAAGTCATCAACAAAGTCAATGAACTTCCTTAAATGTGTTTCACAAGAAATCACATTATTACCAACAAACTTTGGGAGCTTTTCTCCTATATCACCCACATCCTTAGGAAAAGCATTGGGGTATCCAGGGATACCAACAAAATCAAATTGTTTATACCTCTCATTATGTAGTGGTTTCCTTTGAAAATTATCATCTTCTTTAGCCATAGTAGCTTTCCCTCTAGAAGCTGTATTATTCTCTGGTCCAGAATAAGAATACTTTGAAGATTGTAAAAAATCTATCTTTTTCTTCATTTCAATTGTAGCAGCTTCCATTTGGGCTTTTTCTAACATTTTTTCCACGGTTTCTTTTTCAATTCTCAATTTTTCTAAATCAATTTCTAACTTGGACATTTGTTCAACCATAGGCTTCTGAAATTTAGGTTCTTGATCTCTATGTTCACCCATCTTTTGTTTACCCTTATTTATTTGCAAAATAGAAGCTTTATGAGTGAATGGTATTTCTTGGTTTTTATGAGACTTCTCTGTTTCTTTCATAGTTTGGTGTTTTGGAAGTTTTTTTCTATTGTTATCAAGAGCCTTATGATCATTTATTCTCTTTCTCATTTCTCTTTCCTTTTTCATTTGTTGAACTAGGGCAAGCTGCTTCAAAATAAACTTCTCTTCATTGGCTAGCATATCAGAAGGGGCATCTTCTAAATCTGAACTAGGTGTAGTAATATCTTCTCTCTCATTTGAAGTAGAAGTGAGTGTAGGTGTGTCTAATACTCTTTTAGTAGCCTCCTCATAATCTAAAGTATTTCCATCATGAGAGTGCTGAATAGTATTCATGTCATTTCTGATATTTGTTTCTTCACCCTTTAAAGGAGTTTCATCCATATCAACTTGATTCTTCTTTTTCCTCCAAGAGGCTCCAAATCTTGAGGATGATGGGATTCCTTCAGGTAATACCCTCTCTGGGTCAATTTGTACTCTTGACCTAGTATGCATTCTGTAAGACATTTATTTCTTTTGCACTAATCACAGAGATGTTCGTTTCAGAGTCGCCACCCAAGAAACTTGGGATGAATACTTATCAAGAGGGTACCTTACAAGTAACCACAAATATGGCTTGAAAACAAGCTTAAACTATTAGGTTTCCAATATCCAGATTACCTGGATGGGCCAACTCAACTGCAATAAAATTTTAAAACTGTAAAACACTAGAGATTTCTGAATACTTTAACAAGACTTTGCAATCTCTTTTCCCCAGTAGAGTCGCCAATTTGTTAGCTCTTTTTCTTGCAACACTTTACCTAATGATGATAGTATACCTTATATACTCTGATGCAACCTCTTTTAGGCAAGAGAAAGACTAATTTCTAAGGATTAGATAAGATCCTTCTTCATTTTTGAGCTCCACAGACTCAGGCAGGTTTTACCTTTTAAAGATTACTGATATATCAGTCTATATATTTGGTGGATTGTTTCATTCACTGGGTCTGAACTAAAAACCTCACTGTAACAACTTATAGAACAATTCAAAGATTGTAATGACTAGTTTGAAACATAGTACTATAAGCCAGGATATGGTCTTGAGAACATACACCAATGAGTCAAGGATTTGCATCCTTCTTCCTTTTGTTTTCAGGAGGGATAACCTAATGATTCACTCTTTAAATAATCAATAAAGTGGACACTGTCCTGCTGACATAGGCCCTTAATGAGTTCAGCTCATATATTTTAGTAACAAGTGTGTTTAGAATAGTTTTGAATGTTTTGAAAACTTAGATGATGATAGATTATCAGACACAGGTCTAGATCAGTGCTTATCCTTTGGGTTACAGAGTCAAAAGCTTGAAGTTTCATATAAATAAAACACTGTAAGCTGCCTTACAACCTACATGCAATTAGGATAAGTTTCCTTACAAATTATCTGATTACCTCTAAAATACTGTATCAAATCCTTAAATACTGATATGCTTCCTGAAACTACTCACAAAACTTAGTTCTTTACATGAAAGAAACTCGCAAGTAATTAAATAGTCAACATGCAACCAAAAAGTTTTAGACTGCCTTACAATCTTAACATAAAAAAGCATACACAGGAAATAAAGATACAACATTAAAGAAGAGTAAAATTGCACCGTATTTTATTGATGTAATCCTTCCTTCATACATTAGAAAAAGCTTTGAAGCTTGAAAGAACACAGGCACAGATTTAGAAAGACTGATTCTTTACATTAATTTTCATCCTATTTTCAAAATACAACTCTCTTCTATATATAGGTCTTCAACCATCTTGGAATCCTTTTGAAAAGGATGCTACAAGCTTTGGATGGACTTAGAAAACCTAACCCTAAAGCTATAGGAGAGACAAAAAGAAAGAGAGAGAAGAAGCTGTGAAATAACCAAGTCAAAAAGATAGAGACAGATATTGTTTGTTCTTCTCCTGATCTAGCGACTTGATCTAATAGTGTACATAGTAGATGGTAGTAGTTATGTCAAGTTTGGATGAGGGTGCTTTCAGATTTACCTACATTCTTCTTTTGCAATAACTATCCTCTTTATCTTTAATGGTGAGGTACCAAGTAGTCATCCCTACTCATCGTCCAAAATTTCTTCTTCTACTGCTAGCTTCTTCCTCTTGGGTGTAGTCATCACCTCCCATGCTTTCACTTCATCATCTGATGGCCACTTGAAGTCCTGAGTACTCTGTATTTGGACCTTTTGCCTGTCCCATCTCGCATCAGTGATATTTTTGATGTCTACTAGAAACTTATTGATGTCAATTTGTGCTTTGAAAGCTTCATCCAATATCTTATTGAACCCTTCTACATCAATATCAGTTCCTGAAATAAATGCCTCATTACTAGGCATTTTTCTGTCAAACTCACTCTTCCAGGCATCTAAGGCCTTCACTTGATCATCATCTCCTCTTAAGGAAGGTATACATCTATTAAAATCATCAGAAAAGAGGCTTAACTTCACCTCAATTTGGTTCAATTTGCCCTTAAAGAATGAGAGAGCAATATTAACTCTTTTGATCTCATCTTCAACTTCAGTCACTATCTCTGGCAAATTTGATCTTAGGGATTGTAATGATGCTAGCTTCTGAAATAACTACACCCTGGTAGACCACTTAGTAAAATAGGGGTTGAGGATAGCCAAATACCCCATTACCTCGGTGTGCAAAGCTGGCAATTTGTTATAAGCATTGAGTATAACATCAACTTTATCTTTTAGGATGTCAATTCTATGTTGCAGCACACCTTTCAATGCTCTTAAAGCAATCTCATTTCCTTTTTCTTCCTCAGCCTTTTCCTCAACCAATTCTTCAGATTTTTCTTTGTCTTCAATTTACAGGGGCTATGGCACATACATCACCTCAGGCTTTGTTTCCAATTCTTCCATAAATTTCTTTATCATTTGATCCCTCTAATAAAGTTGCACTCGACAGATTTCTCTATTTTTTGCCAATGCACTGGTCTCTTCCAACAATGTGCTGCACCTTTCAGACAATTGCTTAGTCTTGTCTTCATTCAAGTGAGCCCAATGTGTCATGATTTGGGATATCTCCAAATCCGCTGTATTTTGCATTGTCCAGACCATCTGATTTCCTACCATATTCTCCTGAACGTTCACCACTTGGGGTTTTTGGTCTTTTGGACACATGCTCAACATTACAAAGGCTTGAGACTTTCGGCTATACCCAAATCATTTTATTACATCGCCTATCTGCACTTCACTAGCCATCATGAGGTCTGGTTGTTTCCTTATTTGATCAATAATGAAGGAAGATGCTAAATCCCAACCCTCAGCCAATAGTATTCCACTTCCTGATACTAATTTCCTGGCATCCTCTGGTGAAATATCCTCATTTTTAGGATCATAATTTTGCAGAGCCATGAATGCCTCATTAGTTATAGTTTCTTTGTCATCAACTGTCAGCTCTACTATGATTTTTTCCTTCTTGTACCATCTCAGGAAGTCTTTAAACTTCTTAGTTTTTACAAAATTGTCATCATTTAAAAACTCCTGCTGATGAATTAATCTCTCATCAATGTATGCCTTAAGGGGCATCTCAACCTCATCATCTAGATTAGGCTTCTATTTCTTACCTTCTCTAATTTCCTTTTTTAGGTTATGATCATATAACCTATTGCCAGGTACTAAGGCCTTAGCCTTATCTTTTTTCTTATTCTACCCTTCAGTTGAGGGTTGACCTATTTCTAATTTTTGCCTCTTTGCAGCAGGTTCTTCTAAATCATTTGGTTGGGTAGCAACTGTCAAATCTATAATGTGATCCTCTGTTCCCTGCAGCTATGGTACTTCAGCAATATCTTGCTGAGATGAGGCATGCATAGTAGGACATGCATAATCACTGTCACTACTACTATTGTATTCTGACTCTGAATGATCAGGTGTCTGAGCACCTTTCTTGTCAAGAACTGTATCCAGTTGCTCTATAAGCACATAATAGTTGTCTATCATGGCTTTA
>MU224375.1:908804-998053 GCA_018584345.1 Thuja plicata
GTTATGAGTTTTGTGTTATTTTTTTATGTTCTTTCCTTTACTGCAATTGTATGGTTAATGTTCAAGTGGTTGAAGAATTTAATTAACTATTATAATACTGATTCACCCCCCCTCTCAGTATTATCCAGTCCTAACAATTGGTATCAGAGCTTTTGGCCCTTGGAGAGAAAGTCTAACAACTTGAGGGAGATCAGAATGGATTTGAACAGTTTATAGGAGAACTTTGAAGTTGCAATTGAAGACCTTGATAATGCTAAAGCAAAAAATGGTGAATTGAAGTTCAACATCCGAAGAGCTAAAAAATTCATAAAGAAATTGAAAGAACAACTTGAACTTTCCATAAGTCAAAGAGAAGATCTTGTGGTTCAAATAAAAGAAGACTCAGATGAGGACAATTCAGATCAAGTGAAGAAATTGAAAGAAGAGATTGAGACTCTGAAGCTTGAGAACAAGAATATGGCTAAAGAAATATAGATATAGGAGGATGCTAAGAAGAAAGCTGAAGAAACCTTGAATAGTGAATTGAATCAAATGAAAGGTGAAGCTGACAGCTACAAGAAGAAATACTTAGAATTGGAGAAATACAATCAGATTGTGAAAGGTGAAATTACTGAAGCAAAGTAACATATTGAGAAACTTCACACCAGTAGTGATTTGATTGATGAATAACTAGACAAGCAGAAAGTGAGATGATTGGTATTGGCTTCAATGAAGCTAAATGTTCAAAGAATTAGGAAGAGAAATTAAATGAGAAGATTGATGTTGAGAAATCATCTAGTGAAGAACCTAAAGAGTAGATCAAACCTTTCAGAGGTAGATTCTTTGGTTGCAACAGATTTGGACACATGAAGAGAGACTGTAGAGGTAATGCCCCTTTTAGAACTTTTTCTGGTTATTGTTTTAACTGTAATGGATATGGGCACAAGAATAATGATTGCAGAAGACCTAATTAATCTGGATATAGAAAAGACAATGGAAGAGAACCTACAATGAAACCTACATGCTACAAATGTAATAACATTGGGCACATTGTGAAGTACTATAAGTTACAAGTCAATCAAGAAAGAATACCTCCTATATATTACAAATACAATAATCCAGGACATATAGCAAAGTTTTGTAGGTATAATGGAGTAGATAACAGAAGAAATCCACCTCCTATGAATTCATAGAAGAATGGAAATGATACTGGCAAGAGTATTGCAGATGTGAAGAATGATTTTGAAAATTGTTTTAAGAAAGTAGAAGACAAAAATAGTGGCAAGATTTGGCAAATCAAAGGAACAAGTGAAACATCAATTTAGGGAGAGTCAATAAATGCTACTGGATCTTCGCTTGAAGGTAGCAAGATAGAATCAACCTAATCGGTCGATCATGGCCTTAGGGGAGCATTAAATGCAACACATCAAAATTTATCCTGCCCCATAATTCATGTAGTGAGATCATGTGAGATTGGGAATATGTTGAGCTGACATTATGGATCATATATCTAAGAGCACATCATCAGCCAACTTTTATATTTTGATCGCGAGGACTAACAACCGACCAGACAGTTTGGAGTGTAAAAGAAAAGTTATAACCTAACTTGTATAAAGCACTATGTTATGATCTATTTTTCTATCATTTGACAAGGAGCGGGCTGAGGAGATCAGAGAGTAGAATTATTCAAACATTTCTACACCTATCGTGCATGATCAATCGAAGCATAAACTTGGATTTTTCGCATATGAAAGGTATTCTACATTATCTAAGCTATGGATGCACCTGTGATTTTTGATGTTGTTGATCGTCCTATATTCAAATTCAAGAAATATCCTTATAAGTCATGTGAAGAGGATCTAGAAGGAGAATTTTCATAGACCCCACATGACGTATTGCATGTAGAAGACATCAGGACTTACATACATTGTAAGTATGACACATTGGGAGATGATGATATACTCATTGAAATGGAAGATATGTCTGAGAATGGAATCATGAAGGAAGACTGGAAACATGTTAGTAAATTAAGTATAATGAAGATTATGGATCTATGTGACTTCGATGAAAATGAATGGTTTAAAATACTAATGAGCACGGTTCATGACAAATTCATATGGATTGGTAGCCAACCTGTGAAGATATGCAATGACCTAATTCATGAGATTACTAGTTTAGATAACATTGGAGTTGTGCCCTTTGCGGAGAAACATGTCAAGAAGGAAGTCAAAACCCTAACACACTCAAAGTGGGACAGAAGGGCAATGACAATAAATGATATCTTCCAAAAAGATGTAAGGTTGATTGTAATGATACTTGGTTACAAATTTTTCTATAGCAACAGACCTAATTCAGTATTAGCTGGAGTTATTATGATGGCATGGAGAATGATAAAAGAAAACACACAGTACAACCTATGCGAAGTATTGGCACAACAATTCCTTGAGAATGTAAAGCTTGTGAAGAAGGACAAAACAAAAAATTTCAAGTTTGGATCATTATTGGTACATATGTTCATTCATATTGAACATAATTTTCCAGGTATACACCCTAGTGGCTGGAAAACTGGAGTTCCTACTGGTATACTAATCTCACAAAGTTACAAAAGATAGAACACTACTTGGGTAGATGGAGAACTATTTGCAATGATCAAAATTCTACAAAGACAAATGAAGAGTAGATATAGACTACATGGGGACATTGTTGAGAAGTATAAGGACATAATTTTTTTTATGGTTGAAACAGACTGTGTATGTTTTGAGGCAGTGATGGCTAGAAAGAAATGGTGTTACCCTATGGGCTATGAAGTGTGTTCCGATGTAATCACCATGCAAGTAGAACATATCCTTGTGTCAAAAGTTGATACATCAAAAGAGAGATGGAGAACATATGAGGAGAAGTCAGAGAAGGTAAGAGAAGAACAGTATAGAGAACAGAGGAAGAGAAATATTTCTAATCTTATTCATGACTGTGGAGTAAAGGCTAGTCTATCTGAGGAAGAACTAAAAGATATTAAGAAGAAGATGGTAGATAGATCCCTTGGAGTAGTTAGTGGAATCTATAATGCCCCTTCTACCCCTAAAGTAATTATGGTTGATAACACACCTCCACCACAGCAACAGGAAGAACAAGTGAAGGAAGTTATTCCTAGAGTAACTAGATCTAGTATGCAGACAAAAGAGAAGAATGCAAACGAAGAAGAGAAGAAAATTGAGAAGAATAAATCATGGAAACTTGACATTAAAATACTGGAGAAAAGAGAAATTGAACAAGGAAAATTGGTTTCAATTGATAAATATTATGATAGATATGAAGAAGCAGATAAACTGAAAATTGAAGACATTATAATAGAACACATGCTTAGTTTCAAGAAGACACTTTTGGAAGTTGAAGGAAGCATACCCTCAAATTTGTATACAAAATTGGACAGTAGAAAACATTTGGCACAAGTTGAAGATGGTTAGATTAGAAACAAAGAGATTGATGACATGTTGCCTATGTTATCCATATAAGAGAGAGATATTATAGTCAAAGAATTGAAACCCCTGTTGAGGACAAAGACCAAATTACTAAAAATAATGACGAGGAAATATGATGAAGTGACTAAGGAAAATCAGAAGGCACTTGAGAAGATATTATTGAGAACTAATTTTGTCAAGCCCCCACCTCCTAAGACAGATTTACCTACACAATTGGGAATGGATGATAGCACAAAAGACACAAAGACTAATGATGAAGAGAGTAAAGAAGACACTACTATATATTTATATGTTTCTGGTGTGGTAGTAACACTAGACCCCTCACAAGATGAGAAGGACCCTTTTATAGTAACCACGGCCACTTCTATTGTTGATGAACTTGAGAAGGAAGAGGAGAATAAGGAAGATGAGTAGAAAGAGGATGAAGGACAGAAGACTAAGCAAAAAGAAGATGAAAAGGAAGAGGTAAATTCATCATCTAGCTTATTGTTGGCAAGTAGTAATGTAAATGTTGATAACATGGATGAAGATGAACTGGTGAAATTAGCATTCACCACACTGAAAAAATCAAAGGAGAAATCAGTACAAAAAGAAGATAAGAAGAAAAAATTGATTTCAAGAGATATTGATACTGTGAATAAATTGCTTCCAGTACCCTTAGTATTCTAGAACAAAGATGATATTGAGAACTTGAAAGTCACACTTGATGAGTTTGATGGCCACTTTGAAAATTTGCTGAAGACTGCAGAGGAGAAAGCAGAGAAAACATATGAAGAGAAGAAGCTGATAAAAGTATGCAAGTCCATCTCATGGGACTTAGGAGTGTTGAAAACTTGTTTGATAAATGCAAAGAACTGCATTACACACGGGAGAATGTTATTTGGTTACAACATGAATCCTATCAGACACATTCAGAATGTTGAAGATATTATTACCAAGGAAAGGGAAACTTTGAACAGGTTAATGGATGGTTATGAAACATCTTCATAGTCCACTATAGAGTTAGACACTAAAGTGACAAAGATACTGGCTAACATCAGTATATTGGAGAATGAGAAGGAGAGAGTACTGAACAGATTCAATTTGCTGAGGAACTTCATTACTCTGAAGCTATCAATACTTGAGGCACATCTAACAGATTTAGAAAAGAATACAGATTCATTGAATAAAGGCCTACCCACAGAATTGAAGAATGTTGAAACTATATCTTTTGCATTGAATGGGTTGATTCATATAAGTCAGATTTTGTTTAAGACATGGAGCACTGAAGTGAAGATTCCTTCCAAGATATTCTAAAACTTGTGATCAAGAAGTGATACTTATTTGTATGCACCTTTGTCATTGTTGTCAAAGGGAGAGAAGAGAAGAGAGAAAAAAAATGAATGAAGAAGAGAAGAGAGAACAAAAATAAAGAAAAGAAAATAAAAAGATGAGGAGAAGAAGTGAAGACAGTTTTGTTTTGTTGGAACACTTAGTATTTTTTTGTTAAGTGTTGTCATCAATGCCAAAGGGAGAGATTGTTGGCAAGTGATCAATTTGGGTAATGTGATTCAATTTTTGGTTGTCATTTATAGCAACACATCTAGGTTTAAGATCAATTTTTTTGAAGATAAGTTTTGGTATGTCCAAAATTGACTAAGTACAGAAATAGAGGTACAATATTGTTTTGGATATCGAAGACAGAGATCGATGAATTAAGGCATGCAAGATTAGTGGAAGATAGTATGGAGTATTTATGACATACAACTAAGATCAATTTGGATTTGGTTAAGTTTATGATAATTTATAAGGATTTGAAGACTGATAGACAGCAAAGAATAGTGACAGGAGCAGTTGGACAGCAGTGAAGAATAAGGGAGTATGACCCAGACTCCAAGAAATCAAAGTTGTATTTTTGTTATTGATAGTATATACTTTGACTATGCAAGAGCGCCAACTATGCATTTGATATTTACTATATTAAATGTGTTAGAGTAATTATCTATTTACACTTATTAATTAGATCACTTTGATTTAATTAATTAAGTTGTTTATTACTCTAGTTTACTTAAGCTATCTCTTAGGTGCATTATAATTAATATTTATATTAATTATTAATGTCCAAACCTAGCTTTTCTAGTTTTAGGGTTTTTTTCACCTTTATAGGTTGAACTTTATAGTTTCTTTTTTATTTAATTCATATTATAATTTCACTCTCACTTTCTGAGCAACTTTTGAGTTCTTCTCTTTCCCTCTTTCTGCTTCTCTTTTGTAATAGGTTCTTGCATGCAGGTGTTCTTTGGGTTTTGTGGATTTGTCTCTACAATCCTACATGGTATCAGAGCTTCCCTACTACTGCTTGGTCTGAGGGTTTTTTGAAGTCGTGATTTGCAACCGAAAGCCACAGCTTCTCTGAGTTTTTTCCTTCATTTTGGAGGAGGCACTATTTTCTGGAGCACTTTGAGCCAAAAAAGACTCCACCATTGCGCTCAAAAGGCCTAGGAGAGTCAAAAATCATATAGAGTTCACTATTTTTGGTCACGGTGACCCCTGAGAAATTTTTTCTCACTCCTAGGCCGTACGACACGAAAATCAAGAAAAAAAATTAAAAAAACAATTTTTTAAGGGTTTTTGAGGCCCTGTGCAGCGCAGCCAGAGAAAAACCAGAGCGGCCACCCCTGTGCCACCCCAGTCCAACCCACGCCCAACCCCAGCCGGCACGTCGCCCACCGGCCACCGGAGCTGCCCCGCCGGCACTGCCGCCCGGGAACCCGGGAGCCGCCCAACCACCACCTCCACCGGCGACCCACCACCTATCACCACTACCCACCACCAGTACATAGTAGTGACATCACTACTGATGTCACCTTGCCAAAAAAAAAAATTTCGGCCGTTTTTCAAATATTTTTCAGCAAGAATTTTTTTCCGGCGACGGAGAATTTTTTCCGGGTGTTGTGTACCTTTAACATGGTTGTTATTCCTCTAACAGGGAAATGTAATATGTAATATTTAGCTTCTAACAGGGCTAGGTCTCCTTATAGGGACATTATACTTTAGTACATGCTTGTGGGTATCATCCCCACCAGGGTTTTCCCTTGTCCAAGGTTTTCTCATAAAAAAATATGGTGTTATGAGTTCTGTGTTATTTGTTTATGTTTTTTCCTTTACTGCAATTGTATGGTTAATGTTCAAGTGGTTGAAGAATTTAATTAATTGTTATAATACTGATTCACCCCCCCTCTCAGTATTATCCAATCCTAACACAAGGAGGAGCAGATAGAGTAGCCAAATTTGAAGGCTGGTAACAAGAAAAATAAAATACAAAGAACAAACTCTGGTCACAAAACTATGGTAGGGTTTTAAATCGATGATAGAATTCCAAAGAGCGAGGAGGATCATGGGGCTAGCATGGAGAATTGGCTTAGTTAGGAAATGAAGGCCATGAAGTAGGACTTGAATGAAATGCAAGAAGATATGGAGCCCTTCAAAACCAAGCTGGAAGTAATGGAGAAGGACCTGGTGATTAAGGTAAAAAATAGAAACAACTATGAGGAGATTACAGCCAGAGTCAATGCTCTTATGGAAGAAAAGTTGAAAGACATGAAAAAAAAAATCAGCCACAATGGGAATATGATAAGTATTATTCTCAAGCATAGTAATGTAGGGCTTCAAGTCTCTGTTCAAAATCTCAAAGAATTATATGCTTACTTGGAGAGTAGTCTTCTGGAAAATACTACAATTACTATAGATGACAAAGTTGGGAGCTCGAGCCCAGGGACCAGAACCCGAAGTGGCATTAAAAGGAAAGTTCTAGAGATTCCAAAAGAGATGAAAGCAATGAAGGATTCCATTGATAAAATGGAAGAAATGTAGAAAGAGGCTGAGGAATCCTATGAAAGTATGATGTAGTTTTTATCTATTCTGGAAACTTTGCTGGAAGTTGTGCTGGAAACTATGCATCTTTTTGGCAGTTTTTTGTTTTCCTTTTTTTGGGTTTTGGGTGTTCGTTGGGGTCCTTTTTTTTTATAAGGATTTCTATGTGTGTATGGTTTGATGATTCTTATCTCTAGTAATATATTATAAAAGGTTTTGGGGTCTTTTCAAAACCTATTTTTACCTTAATCAAAAAATATCAACTCGGTGTACTATCTATGCGCTCGATGTTCAGTAATTGTAGGCTCTTCGGTGTAGTGTCTGAGTTTTACCAACTTCACTTCCTTGCTCAGTGTACATTACCAACTATTCATATGTACTTTTCTCCTTTTCACTAATTCTTCTGACTCATATGATTTTGCCTTAACTAATGACAAAAAAATATCCATAGAGATAACAATCTCCCCCTTTGACATTAGTTGAGCATTTTGACAAAAACCTCAAAGTCATCAAAACTTAGTAACTCCCCCTTGGATGTTACTCTCTATATAAAATATGTACAAATCTTCTCTTTTTACACACACACACACACACACACACACACACACACACACACACATATAATTTTGTATTGACTCTATTTCCTTTTTATAAATTTTTTAGAAGTCTATCTATATTTCCCCCTTTTTTGATAAAAATTCTCAACAATTAAACTTAAGTATCAAAAATGTGTTTGTACCATTGTTGTAATCAACTAATATAGTCTCCCAAGTCTCTCAGAGATTCTATAGTATCACAATGTGTTCATTTATGTATGTCGATAGATGAACTATAGTATCCAGGGTGCTAACCTCTGGAAAATTTGCTAGTTCTTGTCCTTTCTTTAAATGGATTTGCATTGATTGGATATGGGGAATAATTAGTGCTTGCAACTCAAGTAACTCTAATCTCATCCTGTCTTCTTCATGTCTTAATGAGAGCTAGAATCCCGTGAGTTCCTATATCTTTGAGTAATATGTCTGGAATTCTCTAGACTCGATAGTTAGCTTTGCAAGATGCTCAGTCAAATCTTTCTTAGTATCTTCCTCCTTATTCTTAATGTCCTTAATATACTTAGAAAGAATACATACTTTCTAAAATAATGAAATGATGAACTGTAATTGTTCTTCAATTTTGGAAAATAAATCAGAAAGAGTTACCTTGTCTATAGCAATATTTTGCAGTAGGTCCTCCATCAATTTCTTCTCCATTTATGCCTTGTGAATCTTCAACATGTATTTTATCATGTCCTTGTTCGGTCCTTTGATCTGTTGGACTAGATTTCCAACTTGGTCTAGTAGTGGCTCAGACTCATCAATGGTAACTTTAGGAATAATCTCATGGAAAACTTCTTTGACATCTTCTAGTATATCTACCTTTTTCTTCTTTTCCAATAGCATTTCCTATTCAGTTTTTCTTCTAACTAACTTGGCATAGATAACCATTTCCCTAGGCTTCATTTTGTTGGGGTATCCTACTGTTATTATAATAGGCTCATTTAAATCAATGATTTTCTTCCTTTTCTTACTCTTCTTCTTCTCACTCAATTTTCTCTTTCCAGTAGAGTGTTTAGAATGTGATGCCATTGTTTCATATGGTGACTGGATATTCTCTCCTCTAATTTAACTTCATCTTATTGTTTTGTTTCTTCTTTCTCTGCATCCTTTCCTTTTTTATTTGATTCCTGCAACATTTCTTTTTCTGTATCTTGTGGCTTTGGATCATTCTAAAAATTTGATGTGTCAGTCATTGGTGTGTCCATCTTCTATCCTTCAGTGTCAGTTGGAGCTTTCAACTCAGTATCCTTCTTATGTTCAGTCTCAGTAGCCTCTGGTTGATCAACATTTACATTTCCAATGTCAAATGGTGGCCTGGTTATCATAACTTGTGTAACGTTAGTAGTACCAATCTGCATAGCAGAATAGCTTTGTACTTGTACTAATATAGGATCAGTACTCTGCAATGGTGCAAAATCTACATCCATATACTCAGTGTCTGGTACTTGAAAGTCCATTACATATTCATCCTTTGACAATTCCTTTGCAAGATCAATATTCTCTGATGCATCTTTAATGATTACTTCTACATTATCAATGGTAAGATCAATTGGATCTACTTTTCTTGTTCTTCCCTTTACCAGATTAGTGATGGTTTCACTTTGATTCTTTTTTGCATCAGGTTGCTCGGTAGTAGATATGTCAAATATATCTCTCCACTTTGCACCAGTTTCCCTGTCCACAAATAGTATATCTCCATTCATGATTCTTAGGGCTCTTCCCTTGATTATAAATCTTCTTTCATATTTATATAGCACTTCACTAATATTTGATGGTGCAAGGTCAGGAATAGTATGTACAAGTGACATCTCTCTCATTTCTCTTTTAGAATTAAGTGCATACTTCCATCTTGCATCAATCTTATTATACAATTCTTCTAGCATCTTATTTACTAGCTCTATTGGGGTCAATATGTATATCATTAGTATTACCACAATATCTTCTTCAATATTTTTCTTACCTTCATCATTTATTTTCTCATACTTTACTTGCCTAAAAGCTCCAAGTATTCATGTATTCTTTAACTCTTCTAGAAAATCATCTAGACTTTGTGGAACTCTTGAAAATTCTGCTAGAGGTGTTGACTTAGATTCCTTATCTAATTTAGTTTCACTCTCAATCTCAAGTATTAACTTCGTCTATGAATGTATATCTGGTGTTCCTCCTTGGGTTCTCATGTATGTTTTGCCTTTTGTTTGCGCTATCACTGCAACTTCCTTATCTTTTGGTTTCACTGAAGATCTGGTGTTTCTTCTAGTGTCTCTCGTGCTTGGTGAAGTTATAAGTGTAATTTTTTTGTTAGCAACAACAATAGCTTTCTCATTATTTGTGTCTTTAACACTTGTCCCATCCACTCTTAATGTCTTGGATAGATTATCAATCATTTTTCCTATCTTCTCAACTACTTTAGGTATCACAATGTTCTTCTTATTCCTTACTTTCACTTTTTCATAGGTGCCATACCTCTTATCTTTGGGATCAATAGGTTTAGCAAGTAATGCTTCAATATGTTGTGATCCAATATCAATATCCAGTTCATATCTTGTTGGTTGTATCCATTCAGTTCTAGGCTCAACAACCTTGATAATGCACCTGTTAGTGTCAACCTCAAAACATATATTATCTTGATACTTTTAAATCAGTTGAGGTGGTATCCTATACAGCTTGTGCATTCTTTCTTGGAAATTTAGAAAGTATTCAGACATGATTGCATCAAGATTATCTCCTAAACTTTGTATATACTCATTTATCTGGTAAAGAATAGGTCTTTCGGGAATCCAAACTACATCTCCAATAGAGGAAACGAATTCTGACAATAGAAGAAAATACATACCAATAATGAACCAGACTTTAGTGTGTTAGTCTTTACTTTTATGATTGTGTTCATATTGTCTTCTAATTCCTTCAACAAGATTTCACATACATCCAATTTAAGTCCTTTCTTTACTAGCTTGTATGCCAAATCCACTGCTCTACATAGTACACTGTCCACTCAAGACAATCAGAAAACTCAGTATGATAAGATATTACAAGCATACCATAACTCAGGGTCAGTCACTATGGATATTCTCATCCCTTTTCCATCCCTTTGTGCTTTAGTGAGCTCGGTGAGCTTGCCCTTGTCAATATTCTTAGTGGCCTTGGGCTTGTCTTCGATGGGGAATCCAAAAATGATATGCAACATGTCCTTAGTAATCTTGACAGGTTCATCCAACCACATGAAATGGTCATGTACTCAGATGAGTACCATTCTTATCTATTCTATCTTAAAAACCCTTAGTAAGTGAATAACATGTGTCAAACCTTTTTCTTCTAGGTGGATATGCTCATCCTTCACTTTCCCATTCTCGCACAACTTGTTGAATGATGTATCTATCTTCATTTTGCACAAATCCTCAATAATACAATGTATAAATGTGCAGACATCTTCAATTAATATAACTCTTGGTGGTATCAAAGATAGGGCTCCCATCATATTTGTTTCCATGGATTTAGCTGGGGGTAATTTTTATTTCGGATTCACTAGTTCTACTTCCTTCATAACTATAGGTGTATGTAACTTTGGTGCCATGAATAACGTCAAATATTTTGATTAAACAAACTAGGGCATGCTTTGATAAAACACGACTTTGTAAACTCAACTTAGAATGAAGTAAATATTTCAAATGTTTCTTAATACTCTTGCAAAGATTCAGAAATACCTTGTCATTGCTTGAATTTACTCAGGATAGTCGCTCTGCAAATGCGCTCAATGCTCTTCTGAAAATGTTAGGCTCAAATGATTTGCAAAATGACTTATTTATACTTTTTCCATGATTAGGGTTTCCAGTGGCTCTATTAATGTGAATTAAATGCACTTGTCGAGTCCCTTTTTAACTTTATACTGACTGCATAGTTACTTTGCTCGACCGAGTTAAACAAAATAACTATATATAACAACATTTATCCAAAACTTATACAACTTATCTAATTGCATCTCAATATGATGATATGGATCTCAACTCTAATTCTAGGAATTGAAGTAGGATTTATTATAAGCATGCAGTTCCTACATATCTCTCACAGACTAGGTGGAGCTCGGTGCAACCAACTTAGTAGAGATGGTGCAGTCTGTGCTTCCAGATGATGTCCCTTCATCCTAAGTCTTTCTCCTCTAGATTCTATTCATTTGTTCCAGGATCTCATCAGCAATAGTAGGGGATTTTACTTCAATTTCATCTTCGGTTGGTGCATCACCTCGATATCTATAATTCCTTGCAAGGTTTCCTACCTTATGACAATGAAAATATGTCATTCCAGGGTTTCTCCATGCTCATCTATTGTTCCTTATGTGCATCAACATGCAATTTGCAGCAATGTGTCCATACCTTCCACCGGCTAAACATGAAATTATTGTATTATAGTCCCATGGTATGGAAATTCTTGCTCGGTTGGTTTTAGCATTCTCTTGGTTAGGCTTCCATTTTTCATTTCTTTTTATTATTCCGCACTCTTCAGATTTGTGTCCAAACTTATTAAAATTCTCATAGTAACCAGAAAACTTAGGTTTTCTTGTGTTGTTAGCAAGATCAGTTCTGCATTCAAATGCTTGATGTCCATACCTATTGCATCTAAAACAATAACCATTAAACTTAGGTGTACTCGGTGATTTACCTTTCCTACTCCTGCAGAAATTAGCAGTATGTCCAGGTTTCCCACAATAATTGTAACTTGACTTCTTTTGTTTTGGTGGGGGTACAATAATTTCATCTTTCTATGCTTTTGATGATTCTCCTTTCTTGGTAGTGATGTTCTCTATGAATCCAATTCTTGTTTTGTCAGCCCTTTTCTTCTGATTCTTGAATTGTTGATCCAGAGATTTCAGTGCTTCTTCATTTATTTTTAGTATTGCATTTGCATCTTTCTCACCTTTTAGTCTTTGATCCATTCTTTGAATTTCATATTTCAATGCTTGATTCTCAAATTATTTTTTGGTGTTATCTTGATTTTCACTTAGAAGTTGGTCAGTCATGTCATTGTGAACTTGTGTCATTCTCTTGATCTCATGATCTTTTTCCAATAGCTTGATTTCAACTTGTCTTTTATCATCTTTTGCCATTTTATTTTCATCTTCAACATTTCTTTTTCCTTCAATCAATTCAGTCATTCTTATCATGTTGGTTTCAAGATCTATTTTCATTAGGCCCAATTTCTCGGTAAGTGTATCATTCTTTTCCAGTAGTTATTTTATAGCTATCTCAGACTCATCAGTAACACTGCCTTCAAATGTTGTTTCAAGTGTATCAAATTGTTCTTTTGTAACCTTTAGTTCATCATATATTTTCAATCTAACCCTTAGATACTTCTGAAGTTTCTTCTTCTGATCAATGATTAAATCTCTTGCACTTTCCAATTCAGATTTGCACTTTCCAATTCAGATTCAAGACCATCAATTCTTTTGAATTGCCTAAAACTTTCCATGACCAGGATTTTTAACTCTCAGGTGGTCAAACCTTATAACTCAAGAGTAGATAGCTTTGATACCAATTTTTGGAATGACTATGGAAAGTTGGGTTTGAGAGGGGACAGGTGAATCAGTACCACAAAAACATTTATAACTGGAACTGTCTATAACCATATACTACTGCTTACTGTTTACCAAATTTAATAACTTGAAATGAAACTAATATAATGCTCATACAACATAAAAAAATTATTCAACTAAATGAAATCATAACTGCATGATTTTTTTTATGGAGAAATCTTTGGTTAGAGGAAAAAATTGTGGTGGGGATGACACCCACAACCTTCACTAATTGTAGTATAAAGGATTCTTGGTTAGAGCTTACAAAGTTTAGCCATTTTGATATCTTACCCAGTTAAGAGTATACAAAGACTTGTTAGGTCTACCTGGTTAGAGGATTTTACATTCTATATACTTAGAGATGTACCTTGTTAAAGGTTTTACAAATATGAGATCAGTTAAGATCTACCCAGTATTAGGATTTCTAGCTTTCAATACAATAGTATTAACAACTTGTCCATGTATGCTATATTGCATCAATAACAAATACTAATCAGAATGTATGTGCTCTAAAATATTGTGTTACCTCAATTACAATATGTAACACTGCTCGAATGTTCTTTGTTGTGGCTAGATATCGGTTCGGTGCTCACTCACCTAGTCTTTGTTCTTCAATATAACTCATTTTTACAATATCAACCTTCTCTATGTTCTGTCTCTTTTTTCTCCTCTATCGTCTCTGTTCTGTTATTTAAATCATCCTTTAAGTATAACACTCTTATACATCTTGGTGGTGGCATTTCAAAGAGAGAAATGATGAAGAAGAGGATGAGGAGACCTAAGAGTCATGTGTGTTCCTATAGGAATAGGCTTTCGAATTTGCGAAAATCTATGGAAGGAAATTTTGGGAATCTTGCATCTTGGTCCTCGTATCAATATTAGTAAACAAGCAAAACTGGCACAACTCCTAAATATGTTAGTTTTGTTGGGAGACACTATGAATTCCATGTGGACTAACAGTTATAGTCTTGAACATGGTTAAGAGGTAAAAAACTTTGTTAGGAAATAATAGATAAGGTCAGGGAATATTTTGTTAAGGGAAAAATACATTTTTTTTTTCTAAGAAAATTTTTTTTTAAGAAGAATCAGGCGGTCCAATGAAATGATGACATGTGTCATCTCTAGCCCAAAGCTTGTTTTTCTCCCTATTTCTATAAAGGGAATTCACATCCATGAGATAAGGGTTCCAAATTCTTGATGGTACTAGTAGAAAGTCTAGGTGAAAGTGAAAATGTTGTAAATATGATTATAGAGCAAATAGATGAAAGTTTAGTGTCAAGTTTTAGGTAGGGTTTGGAATGAATGAAATTGTATTTTTATCTTATGAAAGAAACAACATTAGAGTTTAATGGAAATATATTTCATATCCATTTCTCCAGTATACAATTTTACTATATTTTGAATGAAATGAATCAAGGGCTTTTCTCATTTATTGCACTATTGTGGTGTATGCAATTTTATTATTCATTCTTTGATCTAATGGATCAATTAAATGCTTGAATAAAATTACACATTGGTAGGGCTTGTGCAGGGATTTTGATAAGTATTTTGGGTTGAGATTGTCGATGGGATATATTTTAAGGAAGTATTATCCTAGATCTTTTTCTATAATCAATGTTTGTTATATTTCAGTTTATGTCTCATAAGTTCTATCCCCCAATGGAATAAGGTGTTGATCATAGCTTGTAATTATTTTAATATTAGTATTGTGTTCATTTTTATCTGCAACTTGCTACAAAATTGTTAAATCATGAAAAATGGTTACATTTTATGTATTGTTTTTGTGTATTTGTACCATCTCATGCTCCTTTTGGTTGAGGATCACTGGGAATTAGCCATTCCATAGCATTCTCCCTCTCTATTGAGCCCTTATATGAGATTATATACTTTGTGTTACTTTTATTTACAAGAATAATGCACGAGTTGTAAATACACTAAGAGATCACCCTTCCGGGTTTTGCAGAGCCCAAAGTTGTGAAGGGTTTGAGATATCCTTGTTAGTTGGTCCAAGTCCTGAAGATTATTGAAAATTGGAGTTGGGTTCTCCATAGATAATTGGATGATCAAATTTGTTTCTATTTTTTAGTGTAAAACCTTTTTAGGAACCAACATTGATCATGCCCCCTCAGAATAAAAATTGAAGAAAATCATTTGACACGAAGATTAAATGAAGAATTAGTCAATTTTGAGATATTTGCATTGATTTTTTATTTTGATTTCAAAAGTTGTGATGAACAAGAATAATAACCTTGTGATCATTAGGGTTGATTTGATAGTAGGTTGGATGAGGAATTGATCAAAATAGGTTAAAAAGGTCATTAATTAGGAAAAATAGGTTTCAATAAAGTTAAAAACCCATATTTACTATTCATTTTGGAGAATTGAGAGCTCTGGAGAGAGGTGTTGATTCCCATTGAATCCCACCATTTTGAGGTGATCAGATGACATCTGAGACCTACCCACTATAGACCACCAGTATGTCATCCTTCTCAAGAATTTAATTCTTGCATTTATTTCTTGTACCATACAAAAAGGTAGCTCAAAATAAGATTTGTTTTTGTTGTTTTATTTATGCTAGTTTTCGATTCATTTACTGTTAATTACCTTTCATTTACGGTAGTGTATTTTTTTATGGTAAATTGATCTTCATTTGCGGTTAGGGATGATTTCTCCAATTTATTCATTTACCTTCATTCCTATCTTGTTTACCATTGACAAACCTTCATTTGTGGAAAAGTTTCATTTACTGTCTATACATTGTCATTTGCTATTGTCTTTTGTCATTTTTGAGAAATTGTATTGCGCGTACAACTTGTTGTTTCATTTATAGGATATATTCTTGTGTTTCCTGTATAATGTTGTGTTTGAGGTAGAAACTCTTTCATTTCCTACTTTCCCTTCATTTCTGGTAACTGTTCGATCATTTCTAGACAGCGAGTATGTGTTTTGTCTGGATTTTTGTGTTTTTCAATAATTCGTCAACTTTGATTTCCTTCTGAGTCATTCTAACGTAACTGTTAATTGTACTAAGCCTTTTTGATGACTAATTTATAATCATTTTTCTCATTTTTCAACATGATACTAGCATTCATAGTTTCCATATGCTTGATATACTTGAGTACCAGGTTAACCAAGGGTTTTTGATTTCTCAAGCCAAGATGTGAAACTTAGAGCAAAACACCTTCCGCCTTCCCACCAGCGAGATTATGGTTACATTGGAGGATGTCTACAGGATCCTCCATATTATAGTAGTGAGGGATATTGTATACTATAATCAAACTGGTCGACATGGTATTGCTATAGCTCACCAAGTCTATGATGATATTTTCATTGATAGGAGGACCATCTTATGGGAGGATATGGAGGCTCATTATACCACACTTCCTTCTATGATTTATGAATTAATTGGTAGTTTTCTGGTTCTAGACCGGAGTGCTCAGGGATTTTCTTGTGGTTGGGGCCGGTTATTGGAGGACTTACTATAGAGACCTCAATGTTTTTCTTGGGGTTTCTATTTACTTGCGCACTTATATCATGAGATCTATCAAGCAGTCTATAGGTATTATTGAAATATGTTGGTAGGTGTGATACTATTGTAGATTTGGGTCTAGGAGCACATCCTAGTGACAAGACCAGTTGTTCCATAGGTGCGAGAGGCAGAAGAGCCATATATCTATATGTATGGTGAGGACATGGTACAACCTTGATTAAGGATATTAGAGTACTAACATCGGGTATTGGATGATATTATAATTATGGATTAGAAACCTTGTTTATATTGTGAGGAGTGGCACGAGGATAGGGTGGAGATGCCCTATGTATTCACAGGTTAATTTTTGATTGGTCACACTCGCTAGATTGTTGAGTAGTTAATTATTACCTAAGTGCTTAGATAGTATGGAAGAGTACAAGGTGCACCATAGGGTATTCCTACATATGCTCAGACCAGAGATGACAAGATTCAGTTGGGTCCCAAATTATGCTATGAGTCAGCAGTTTAGGATTATTAGGAGTGATAATTCCTTGGGATTATGCCCTGGAGGTTATAGATGCTGGGATGAAACACACCTATGCACACTACTTTTCACAGCATCCCTTCCCGACATTGAAACCTACGAAGGATGTTCCACCTACATTGGATGATGGGGATGATGATGATGATGGGGATGAAGATGGAAATGGAGATGGAGGAGCTAGGAAGAGGGTGAGAGGTCATGGAGGTAGATCACCAACTGGGAGAGATGGAGGAGCTAGGAGGATGGTGAGAGGTCATGGAGGTAGATAATGAATTGGGAGAGATGGAGGGAGAGGTGATAGAGGAAGATATGGTGGAAGAGATGAGGATGGTAGCTTTGGTGCTATGAGTGGTAGTGGATTGATAGTTAGAGTCCATCCTCTAGTGGCTCTTAGTGATCTGGGAAAGGTGGGTCCATCCTTACAAATCACCATTCCTCCTTGACATGGACCATAGATAGGAAAGAGTTAGAGACAACCATAGGCTCAGAGCAGACATGTTCCCCTAGTTGTTCCAACAAGATAGGCTCCAGTTGTGTAGAGAGGTACAGATGATGCTACCACTATTGCCATATTAAGGCATGAGAGAGCCTAGTTGAGGATACAGATAGAAGTGTTTAAGGAACAATTGGGTAATAGAGGTAGGGCCTTGGACAAAGCTCAGAGAGATGTAGCATCACATTGTAATAGAGAATCATTCTATCAAGCATGATACTTTGTGGTGGTTCCAGATCCTACTACGAGAGTACCTCCTTATTCACAGGTAGCAGTGTAGTCACATGGTCCAGGTCTAGTGCTGACCATATCAAATGCACCTCCACCTAATATGATAGGTCTAGATGTAGGAATTTAGGCTTGATGTACCATGTTTTATCTCTTTTTAATGTTCTCCAGAGACATTTGTTGTACCTTGATGTATAGATCCATGATGTATGATAGATAGACGATTAACTTTATTGACATGTGATGACCGATAGAGGATGATATTTTCCATTTTGATCTCATTATATCTTTACACTAACATTTATATGCTTAATATATGAGATGCAGTTCTATCTAATGCATATGTGATCCTTATGTGATGCTTTTATGATGCAGTTATGATGTTTTCTATATGTGATGATCATGATGTTTATGTTCATGTTTTGTTTATATTTCATTTATGATATGGATGCAAATGGATATTCAATGGATCAATTTACTTTGATATTATGGTGATGATGTAAATGAGATGTTATATGAATGTGATATTTATTATGTATGCAATGTACATGCAACATGTTAAATGATAATGCACTCGATGCTTTATCTTTTGGTTCTTTTCGATGAATATGAAATGCAAAATGTCTAGGAGATGCATGATGTATATGTTTGATTGAATGAAATGATAATGCAAATAAGGATATAATGATAGTGTATCTTTGTTTTATCTTTTATGATGTATATGCTTGATACCATGGATATAAAATGCAAATATTAATGTTATGAAAAATAATTATGAAAATGGATGCAATGCATAATGGATGAAATGGATAGGTAGATTGTACATGCTATGGATTTATGATGCAATGCTACTAACATGTGATACATGTATGTTTTTTTTTATGTTTATATTATAAGATATGTGATCATGGTTAGATATATGTGATGATGTCACCAGATTGGAATGTCTCAATGTTGATGTCATTTCTTTATGATTTTTCCTCACAAAGATAGTCATGTTTAGCTTAGTCAAGGCAAATGAATTTAAAACTGAGTGAATTAAACCTATTATGCAAATTTCATGAGGTTCTTATCATTTCTTTTGATCTGTTAGTAATGGTTTTCATCATTGATCATTTTGTAATGTAGAAGTAGATATGACCACCACTGGTACACAATTAGCCATAATGATACGAATATTACCTTCCTCTCATTTATAATCAAGTACAACCACCACTAGTACTCAATAAACTATGGTGATATGAATACTAATTTCATTGGATTTGATATTTCAATTTGATACAAGCACCACGATATGAAAAACCATGATGACCAGAGTATTAGTTGTGTAAAAAAGACAAGGAATAATCTTTCCAACATCAATATAGGGTAAAAATACATGGAGTTGAGGTATGTGAAGCATACCACAAGCATGGAGGCTCTTATCATAGACACCTAGATTATTTGACCTTTGACTTTATTGAAAAAATATCTCACAAGCAGTAGACAAAGAAAATATCATATTCCTTCTTTGGACTTGTAGTTCTTTGACATCCTAGAATTCCTCAGGAAATATGATAGTCATAAATTAATGATACTTCAACAAACAAGGAATGAATTCCCTCCCCTGTCTAGTATAGATATTTGATGTTGTATCAGATTTTGAGTATTTTGCAATATTATTCTTAGTGAATACATAAAATTAGTCATCACAGACATCATGAAATATTTGTCCAATAGAATTTTATTGGGGTACATCCTATGGTGGGTGCCAAAAATGTATGTGTAAATATTATACCTATTGTTAGGAATAGTAGACATAAATCTAACAATTACATGTAGAAGTATATAACCAATATTAGAAAATAATAAAACCAAGTAGAAGAGAACACAAGACACAAATATTTAATGTGGTTCACCCAATCCTTGGGCCACGTCCACCAAACAGTAAATCCAATCTTATTATTATCTAGTGATTACAATCTAATCGCAATACACAATCCCTTACAACTCAATTCTGTTGTAAGAAGAAACTAAAACATACATCATTACAAGAACCTAACCCTAATCTAGTTTATACAATCTTTATGATGCTTTAGGGTTAGAAACATGTCGGCCCAAAAATTAGCCAAAATAAGCCCACACATTGCAGAAAGTGTTGGATTGTACTTTCCTAATCAGTCACCATAATATAAAAATCTCCCTCTTGGGGACTGATCAAATTCCACATAAACCAACAATTCTCCCACATGGAGACTAATCCTATAGCTAAACTGCTACCTTGTGAAGCTCCCACTGGATCCAACCTTCCTGGAATCTATTGTTCTATTAGTTGATTCAATCTAGAAGACCAACCGAAGCTGAACAAGAATTCAAATTCTCCCTCGTCACAACATTTGTAAACATATCTGCTGGAGTATCATCTATATGTATCTTTTCCATCTTTAACTGCTCATCATCCAAAAATGACCGACTGAAATGGTATCACAACTGTATGTGCTTTGTATTTGAGTGCAGAGCAGAATTCTTTGCAAGATGAATGTCACTCTAACTTTCTAAATATAGATAATCATCCACTTATGGATATCCCAATTCTTCCATGAAGAATTGAAGCCATATCATCTCCTTGGCTGCCTCTATAGCAGCAACATACTCTACCTTTGTAGTGGATAAAGCATTCACCTTTTGTAACCAAGAAATCCAACTCACTACTGTCCCACCAATAGTAAATAAATAACCTATAGTACTCCACCTAGTATTTATATCTCCTACCAAATATGAGTCAACATAGCTTTGAAAAATAGTAGTAGAGTCCCCAAAGTGTAAACACTTATTTGATGTACCTCTCAAATATCTGAGAATCCATTTGAGTGCATTCCAATGCTCAATCCTAGGGTGACTCATATACCCGCTAATGACTCCCACTGCATGTTCAATGTCTAGCCTAGTACATACCATAGCATACATTAAGATCCCTACAGCTAAAGCATAAGGTACCTTGGACATTTTAGCCTCCTCTTCTGGTATCTGTGGACACACATCTTTAGTCAATTTCAAATGATCAGGAAAAGGTGTAATGACAGCTTTGGCATCCTTCATGGAGCATCTCTGCAACACCTTTTCAACATAAAAAACCTGAGATAGAGTCAATTTCCTGTTCTTCCTATCTCTGCAAATTTTCATACTAAGGATTCTTTTTGCTGCCCCCAAATACTTCATAGCAAAATAATGTGCTAACTGGTGTTTCAACCCCTTAATGTGATCCATATTAGACCCAACTACAAGCATATCATCAACATATAAACAAAAAATAATGTAGTTTTCATCATCCAACCTCTTAAAATAAACACAATGGTTAGAATTACATCGAGTCTATCCATGCTCATTCATAAAAGTATCAAATTTAATATACCTTTGCCGAGGTGCTTGCTTCAAGCCATATAAACTTTTCTGCAATCTGCACACTAGATTCTCCTTACCCTTGACCTCAAATTTCTATGGATACACCATATATATTTCTTCATCCAAATCACCATGAAGAAAAGCTCTTTTAACATCAAGCTACTCTAAATGTAAATCTTCAGTAGCCACAATACTTAAAATAATACGAATAGAAGTCATTTTAACAACTGGATAAAATATCTCATCAAAATAAATACCCTTTTTATTTGCAAATCCTTTTACAACTAAACTGGCTTTAAATATTTTCTTACCTCCATGTTCTTCTTTCATCCTGTAAACCCATTTATTCTATAAATCTCGTTTACCTGCAGGTAACTTACATAAATCCCAAGTCTGGTTTTTTAGAAAGGAGTCCATTTCTTCTATCATTGCAGACTCCCACTGAAGCTTTGTATCCACCTGTATAACTTCATTATAATATTTAGGTTCACCAACATCAGTTAATAAAATATAATACAAAGATGGTAAAAATCTATGAGGAGGTCTACTTAGCCTTGTTGACCACCTAACATTCACTGGGTGTGTGGTATTTGTTGTTATTGTTGTTTTTGCTGAGCATAAGGAACTACTGGAACATCATATTTTGGAGTATCATCCATTTCTATATAATCATTGTATTTCTTCTCATGTTGTTGCAACAGATCTTTGTACAACACTTTCTCATTGAATATGAAATCCCTGCTTCTTATAATTTTACAATTTTCAAAATTGAAAAATTCTATAGCCAATTCATCAATTCCATATCCAACAAATACACATTTATTTGATTTTGCTTCCAACTTAGTTCTATTTTCAAAATCTATATGTCAAAATGCTTCACAACCAAAGGTTTTGAGAAAAGAATAACTCACCTTCTTACCAGTCCATGCTTCCTTTAGAATACCACAACCCAAAGGAGTAGAGGGACCTTTGTTAATTAAATAAACATTAGTATTTACAAACTCTTCCCACTTATTTAAGGGAATCCCAACATGCAATATCATAGTCCTTTCATGCTCCATTATTGTCCTATTCATGTGTTCAACCACTCCATTTTCTTGTGGAGTCCTTAGAACCATTTTCTACCTACGAATACCATTAGCGGAACAATAATATTCAAATTATTTTCTATAATACTCACCATTATTATAAGATCTGAGACATTTTAGTGTTTTACCAGTCTCATTCTCAACCAAGCTTTTCCAATGTTTAAAAGTTTCAAATATATCATATTTGTGCCCAAGGAAATAAATCCATACTTTCCTAGTTGCATCATCAATGAAAGTAACATAATACAAAGAGACACCAAGGGAAGATACATGAGTTGGTCCCCATACATCTATATGGACAAGCTCCAATTTTTCATTTTTCTTTTTCTTCCCACCTTTCAGAAAAGTAACTCTCTTTTGTTTCTCATACACACAACTTTCATAGAAATCCATATTGACACATTTCAGACTTGGTAAAACTTTCTTTGAATGAATTAATTTTATACCCTCTTCACTCATGTGCCCAAGTCTGTTGTGCCATAGTTTTGTTTCTATATCCACATTGACTATTTCATGTTCTACCTACTCAACTGCAGGAATGTCTAAACCTGAATATTCACTTTTCTCTGTAACAATTAAAGTAGAAGGAACAATATTACTTGTACAAAGATATAAGGTGCCTACTTTCACATCTTTTTCTACTACCAAGGAACGTTTTGAAACCTTCCAATTTTTATCATTAAAATTAATTGTGCAACTCTCATCACCTAGTTGCCCTGCTAAAATTAAATTTTTACTCAGCCTTGGAACATGTCTTACCTCTTGTAGTAGCCAATGATTCACATTCTGCAACTTAATCTTAATTCTTCCCTTCCCAACAATCTGACAGGGTTCATTATCTCCCAAATAAACGAGCTCAAAATCACCTTGGACATAATCAACAAAATAACTCCTATGGGGTGTAGCATGAAAAGAAGCCCCTAAATCTAGAACCCATGAATCATCAACATTTTCAAGGGAAGGGAGAAAAACATCATCTTTAGATTTATTACTTACCACATTTTCCTCCTTATTGCCTCTTTTTTTGTCTCCTTCTTTATTCTTCCGAGACCAACAATATTTCTTCTTATGACTTGGTTTTCCACAGTACCAGTAGTTTTTAGGTCCTCTTGATTGAGACCTCTTTCCCTTTGAATTTCCTCATGATTTCCCATGATTTCCAGAGTTGTTTCCTCTATCTCTTGTTCTAACTCTGCTTTCTACATTCAAAACACTACCTAATGTAGATCCACCTAAGATTTTCCTACAAATTTCCTCGCTCATAATAACACAAACAACATCATCAAATTTTAGGGTATTCTAATTAGAATTAGAGTTACTAACAACCATTATCAAGTCATTCCAGCTTTTTGGCAAAGAACATAGAATCAAAAGAGCCCTAATTGTCAATAGGCCCTTGGTCTACTAGTGAAGTTGAATGGCTCACAATGAGCCCACCAGGGATCAAGTCTTGCTGAGTGCAAGGCTCTGACATCATAAGGGATGAGGCTGGGATCGTGCCCTAGGTGAATTTGGTAACGTGGATGCTCCTCAGTCCTTGGCTCTAATCCGAAGAGGTTTCAGGGATGAGTGGGCCTGTATTAGGTTCCTAAAATGTCTAGGTGGCCTTCATTGGTTGGTATCTTGTAGGCTTCATGCCTCGCTGGGTTGCCTCGTAGGTATGAACCCTCCAACTAAAAAAAAAGGGAGCCCTAATTTCTTGATAAAAATTTATATTCATAGAAGATAATTGACTAGTAATTGTATTAAACTCATTTAAATGATCAGCCACTAACCCACCTTCTACCATCTTCATATTAAATAAACGCTTCATAAGAAATACCTTATTCAAAGTAGAAGTCTTTTCATACAACTTATCTAGGGTTTCCATCAACTCTTTAGTTGTCTTTGCTTTTGTAATATTAAACACCACAAATTGTGCCAGACATAAGTGGATGCTTCCTAGTGCCTTTCTATCCTAAATATCCCAATCCTCCTGAGACATGGCTGCCTCTTTCTTGATCATTCCTTCCAATGGTCACCATAAATCCTTCTGATAGAGATAGTCCCCCATTTGTATTTTCCATAACTAAAATTTTTGCCCATTAAACTTCTCAACGTTCAACTTACCCTCGTTTGCCATTACTCCCACTTGACAATGAGAATCTCACTCAACCATGAGACCTTCTTGTAGAGGATAACTGAAAATAACCTTTCTCTGATACCACTTGTTAGGAATAGTAGACAAAAATCTAACAATTACATGTAGAAGTATATAACCAATATCAGAAAATAATAAAACCAAATAGAAGAGAACACAAGACACAAAAATTTAACATGGTTCACCCAATCCCTGGGCTACGTCCACCAAATAGAAAATCCAATCTTATTATTATCTAGTGATTACAATCTGATTGCAATACACAATCCCTTATAGCTCAATTGCATCATAAGAAGCAACTAAAACATACATCATTACAAAACCCTAACCCTAAGCCAATTTATACAATCTTTATGTCATTTTAGTGGTAGAAAAATGTTGGTCCATAAATTAGCTGAGATAAGCCCACGCATTGCAGAAAGTGTAAAATACTTTCCAGGATAGTACTTTCCTGATCAGTCACCACAATATAACACCTGCAATAAAATTGAAAAATAACACATCAATAACTCATTACATCAATTGTTATTATAAATAAATCAATCAAATCAAATAATTGAAATCGAATTATTGCCTCCTAGACATGAAGAATACTATCTTATTAATATTTCTCTTAGAATTAGGCATTAGATCAGTAAATGACACTCATAAAATGGAAGATTTTACTTAAATAAATCTATATTGATGCAATTAAGCTAAAATGAAAGCTAATTAATTCAAATTATGCATCTATATTATTGATTAAGCTAAGAATTGAGATGAATTTGATCTAAAATGATGAACTACTAAAATGATCTGAAGATATAATTGCTATGAATGATCTACTTGAAATAAAATCAGCATTATCTAGTTGCAAATGAGAATAAATGCACAATGCCTTGATTGAGCTTGATTTTATAGATTCTCTCATGGAGGGAAAAGTTCAAATCTAAATTGTGTGGTTGAGATTCAATTGGAGATGTGTGGTTGATATTCAAACTTGAGCAATCCATGTCCTTCAATTTGATTGGTTGAGATGTTGACTTTGTGCCATGTGGAGAGAATATTAAGGATTTAATTAGATCCAAGTAATTAGTATCTTTAGCCGTGTAGAATTTTTATTTTGATTTAATTAAATGACTTAGGACATTAATTAATGCTTGCCATGTGATTATCAAACTTTTATGCTTGATTATTTGATGACCGAGTTTTGATTGAATATTTATGTAAGAAAATTGCACTCACACAATTATGACTATAATATGATTTGATGTCTTGATTAGGACCTAGGGAAATTCTATTGAGATTTAGGCCTTTGACTAGACTAGACCAGTTTTAGGTGATTATAGGTATTATGACGATGTAAGTTTAAACATTTAGCATGTTTGGTCAACCATTCTAATCTTTATGTACCTCTTCTCTCTTGATAAATTGGAAATTTATTTAATATTTGCAAATATACTATTTTCTTTCATTTTATAAAATTAATTGGTGACTCATGGGACCAACAATTATCCTTTCACTTAATTTTTTATACCTTTTAAAAGGGAACTTCAAGGTTATATCTAATCATTGACTTACTAGTGATGATGAAAAAATTACTTAGTTGTACCTACTCCTTGGAAAAAAATAGTAACTAACTCTAGAGAGAGACCTCTTAATGAAGGGTTCTCCCCTTACAAACTCAAACACACAAAAAGAACAACAAATAAAATAAACAAAAAATACAAGAAAGAAACACTTATTTGGGAAGGTGCACCAAGATGGTGCGTAAAAAGGGGGGTATAATTGGCAAATTTTTTTTTCTAAAATCAGGTAAACTTGAAATTGGAATATAAATTTGAGATTCATGCACTCAAAATTATAAGATGTACAAAAAAACTAATTTTAGTACTCTAAATCTAGTTTCTAAACTAATAAAATTTTTAAAAAGTGGATAAGATTAAGAGGGTCAAATTATCCATTATGCACAAAAAATGTTCCTGATATTTTCAAGAAAACATAACATGGTGTCTAGTGTGCACATCACATAAGATATAGTTATATTTAGTATTTTGAAAACCCTTTGGTAGAAAGATAGATAAGAGTGAGTGTGATGCAGTCAAGCTTGGAGGATACAATGAAGGATTGTCCAAACTTGCAGCCAACAACCATAACAATGTAAACAACCAATCACACATAAATATGACCAATATTAAGCTTTATATTATCATAGATAATCAATTACATTCAACATGTCAGGCTATAAGGCCTTCTTGGTTATGACCAATTACAAAGAATAAATCTAAGATCTACCAAAGATCTTCTATAAGCATCATGCCACTTACCTTCTGCCAAAACATACAACTCTTTATCCCAACTTTCTCCAATCCAACACTCAGATTCCCTCCCAAATCTGCTGCCCAAAGCTAAGAATAGAATACAACTTAAATACAAGAGGCAACCAACAAGTTGGCCTATAAGATACACAAAATCTAACATTGGAGAAGCCAACAACCCAAATTTAGGTCCACACAATCCCCAATGAGAGATCCAAATTAAATACCGTGACCCAAATTAAATACACAAGGTTGGCCAGCAAGTTGGCCAACATATCACACCAAATAATCGAGTGGGTGAGAAAAAGCACCGAAAGATAGACCACTTTGTGAGAAACTTGCAACCAACAACCATAACAATGGAAACAACTAATCACACATAAATATGACCAACATTCAACTTTATATTATCACAGAGAATCAATTATATTCAACATACCAGGCTATAAGGCCTTCCTGATTACAACCAATTACAAAGAATAACTCTAAGATCTACCACAGATCTTCTGCAAGCATCATGTCATTTACCTTCTGCCATAACATACAACTCTTTATCCCAACTTTCTCTGATCCAACACTCATATTCCCTCCCAAATCTAATGCCCAAAGCTAAGAATAGAATACAACTTAAATACAAGAGGCAACCAATAGGTCATCCTATAAGATCCACAAAATCTAACATTGGAGAAGTCAACAACCAAGATTTATGTCCACACAGTCCCCAATGATAGATCCAAATTAAATACCGTGACCTAAATTAAACACACAAGGTCAGCCAGCAAGTTGGCCAACATATCCAAACAAAGAACCAAGTCGGTGAGAAAGAACACCCAAAGACAGACCACTTTGTGAGAAACATAACTGAGCCACATGAAAACAATCAATGAAGCCAACAAGCCAACCAAACCCCACTCGGTGAAAAAAATAAGCATAAAGCGCAAATCACCAAGTCACCAATAGTAATTGAGTCACCAAAAGTGACCAAGTACTGAGAAACACCACCGAGCTTATTCACTGAGTCAACCAACCACCGATCAACAAGAAAATGAGCAATCAAATACTCAATCAAGGATTCCTCTAAGCTACCAAACTCCAAAAACAAACATATTTTTGTTTGATATAGGATTTCCAATAATCCTAGGATGCTCCTGCATAAGACACCCCAGGTAAATAAGACATTCCCATAAAGGAAATCATGAACATCTTAAGGGAATCAAAACAGGTATTCCATACTTGTTCTTAACCCATATCTCCTCTTGTCCTTCATTCCATGTTGTCTTCACTCTATCCATTATCCCATTCGACAAGTTCATACGCCCTACACCTTTCTTAGATCTCATGTCTTCCACCGACAGTAACTAACTTTGATCATCCCCTACACTTTTGATACCATCAGTATTTTTTTGAACCTCCTCACCAGACTTACTAATAAACTCGGTATCATCTGCATCTCTCTATGTCACTAGTGTTAACATTTGTTACACCATCTTAGTAAAAAAAATTATTTGTCTCTTAATCTCTATGTTACCCCACTTTTGGTCTGCATACCTTTGAGACAAAGTGAATGTTTAATGTATAGTAGTGATCTTGAAATCTTCACGTGAGTCCTAAGTCTAAGTCTAGCTATCCTCTTAGGATAGGAGGCCTTTATCAGATTTCCCTAAATTGCCTTCTCTTCTGTGAGCCGGGAGGAATTGGTCTATGAGATTGCGTTTTGGGTAGGTTAAGTTCCCAAATCTGGTAAAGGTCATGTTTCAAAGGATTCTAACATTGTTTTTATATGCACTCAAAGTTTTTTCCTTAAAGCATTCCCTTTGGCAGCATGGCAGAAATTTGGTTCTGAGCTTCTCCTTGGCAAAAAATCACCTACAGAGTGTGTTTTCCACAACAAACAAAACTTAGAGTATCAGAGTCAGTGGAAGTTGGAAATGAGAGATTTGAGAATAAGAAATCTTTGGGAATTCAGATACAATATATTCCAAGAAAAAGGAATGATTGAATGAGGAAGAATTCAAGATGTAAGTTTATTGGCAGAAAAATGGAAATTGTCTTCTCCGCTACTCCAGCAGGTGGGTTTCTACCTGCGGAGTGGGTCTTCTGCCAAATTATTTTATGGAAGGACTTTAGAGAATAATCATTTTCATGAGTTATCCAAAGAATAAAGAAAGTGGTTGAAATCAAGACATTCCATTTTAGCATCCCAAAGAGCTAAAATTCTTCGTCAGCGGATTCTTGAGTAGCGAGCACTCCGAAGGTATTTCTCTATCGAAAGGGAAGCGAAAAAGTGATTTTCTGCTACCTCCAAAAAGTTACCGTTATGGTTACTAAAGTGAAAGGATGTTTCTTAATGGCCTATAAGGCTAAAGTAATTAATTCTAATAAAGCCGTTTTGCTCTATAACATACTTTTTCATTAATGTCTTAGTCTTTTCATTCCTGTGGCGTGCGAAGTCGGTCGTTAAACAGTAAGAATTCAAAAAGTTATAAAATCAACAAAGTATTCTAGATAGGA
Source organism: Thuja plicata (assembly GCA_018584345.1). Classification (NCBI taxonomy): domain Eukaryota; kingdom Viridiplantae; phylum Streptophyta; class Pinopsida; order Cupressales; family Cupressaceae; genus Thuja; species Thuja plicata. The sequence goes on from MU224375.1 coordinate 938,428, forward strand.
GCTACCATTTGTTTGATGAATTGCTCGAATTCAAAATTCTTAGCGATAGTTGTTCATTACTCTTGCACTCCTAAGAGATTTAATTTATTCTCAAATCATAATCAGTTGAAGTATGGCTACTAGATTCACGGGATTTGATGGAATGAATGGCATCACATCTGATTGGCATAAGATTACATACCCCTCCTTAAAGTTCTTTGATATGTAGAACTTTCAGAGAAGATTGAAGGCAGACCAGATGCATCCTATCATTGAGAAGTTAAAAGAGAGCGGGTTAGTAGAAGCTGTCAATTTTCCTGTTGCCGTCCAAGCTCCTAAGCTCATTTGGGAGTGCATAGCCTGATACAATCCATATACCAAGGAAATTCTCTTGCCCAATGACATGGTGCTTCTACCCATTGACCAAGATTCTGTCTATAACTCCCTACGCATTCTAGAGAAGGCTGAATACTCAGAAATGACATATAGTTGGGTGGTTACCGAATATGTAGCAAAAAAGGCAGTATGGAAGAAAGAAATAATGAAGGCATGGTTTCAAGAGCTGAGGAGCACCTAAGGAAAGTTTGCCAAAACATTATATGACACAAATATAAAGCTAGAGATCATAGATATCTTGGTTTTTCTCCGTAGGATCCAAGGTGAGAGTGATGCACTAAACTTTATTGAGCACCATTTCTTCTTAGTCCAGGTGATTTGTTCTCAACACCATTTCATCAATTGGGCTCTTATGGTAAGCAAAAATATTTCCAATGCCCTAAGTAGAGATAAGCTTCAAAATGAGTTCTACATGTCTTTAGTCCTTATATATATTGGCCATAATTCAAATTTGGCCAACGCTTCCTAGATTAGAAGAGTTCCCAGATGATGTTAAAAACTATGAATTTTTCCCATGTCTCCAATTACATAACAGTTATGCTGAATACCTCAGAGTTAATGATTCATTCACAATGAGACTGTGTAGGGAGCTATAAGGTTGTCTAGAAAGGATATTTTGTCCTTAAGCCATAGCTTTTATAGCCAATTTGGGTGCTTTTTCATTCAATTTGTAGATTTCTCATATATTCATCTTGCAGTATTTGATGACTTCCCTTTAAAGTTGCCTAGATATCTTGATGATATGATCATGCTGGTCGAGGAAATAAGGTAGGAACTCCAAGTGAACCTCATCTATCTTGATGCTAGGAAGAAGGGCTATGGTTTTCTGATGACCATTGGAGCCTACAGTTGTGCATCCCAGTCAGAGGCAAAGAATGTTTTGAAGACATTCTCAAAAAGGTTTCAGTTAGAGAAATATGATGTCTTGAGGCCGTAGTATGACCCTATAAATTATGCCCAAGATTTCTTGCAAATGATTCATGCAATTCATCATGTTGATGATATTGAAGACTACTGGGCTAATTGCAAAGATGACTTAGAAAGCTGAGACAAATTCTACACCAGGTTAACCATTGAACAAATCAAAAAGTTCAAAGTTAACATTGAAGTAGAGGGATTGGAAGATGATGGTCAACATATGTATGATAATACATATTTGGAGAAAATAAAGCCACTCCCTATAAGCTCTGAGCCTAGGCTAGGGAAGGCCATTAACGACCTGGAAACCTTGATGGGTGGGATTTACAAAAGAATAGAGGAGTGGGTTGAATGGACTGCAAGAACAAGGAAGAGGTCAGAAAGGAAGCCTCCTACTCAAAGGACCCTGAAAAAAGATACTTCAAACATTGCAACAACTTCTTTAGTAATACTCCCAAATATGGCCAAAGGTTCATCTTAGCCGGTCGGTGGAGGTGATGAACCTCCTGAGAAAGAAATCCAACCAAAGAAGACATGTGGAGAAGGCCCGCTTCCAGACCTCAGGTTGATAGATGAACCTTTAGTGGGATCTTCTATTGGCTTGACCAGGTTTGTAAGTGGGCCTTAGCCAATAGAAGAGCCGACTAAAGGTGCAAGACCTAATAAATCAGCTAAAGGAATTGCTGTAGATACACAAGTCGGCACTTTGACCCAAGATACTCCAAGATGAGGGCCCCCTATTGTAGTTGAAGTGGGTGAGGATACCTCCAATACCTCAGCCAAAAAATTGGATGAGAGGGTTGAAAAGAAGAAAGAAGCTAATCAAGTCATCAGATTGGTCTCCTCTTCTCCAACATCAGTAAATCCATTTGCTTCCAGGCCTAAAGCTACTCCTCCATTCATCAGGAAGTTGTTCATAGAAGAGCTGGTTTCTGCTTCAAAAGTTACCAGTGCTGAATCATGGATAGAACACAATTTAGAGTAGAAAAGGAAGAGAATAGAGGAAGAAACTTCAATCAAAGATACTCTCTCATAGGCCTTTCAAACCATCACCATAGTGGGTAAAGTGAAGAAAGTGAAGACAATGTCTACACTAGGCCAAGATCCTGAAATAGGGCATTTCACTATGGAGGTGGCCAAGCCTACAAAGGAAGGCAAAATTGAAGATATGACTGCCTCCAACTTTAAATTATAGTAATTGGACATGGAGCTCACTCAGCATGATACCAAAGTAGACTCATGGAAGTCCACCAATGTGGTAATAGAAGAAGAGCTTGAAGAGATCAAAACTGCTAAAGTTTAGCTTAAAGCAGAAGTAGCTAAGCTAACTAATTTCATCAAATAGGTCATCACTCCGATAGCAAGCATTCTTATCACCTAGACCACTTTTGATCCCAGTGCTATAGAGAACCAAGCTATTATAGCCAAGTTACAAGAGGACATAAATTTTGGGCAAATTGGCAAGTGATGGATCGAGAGGGTCAAGTCTGAAGAGCTAGTAGTTGTTGAGCAATTGAGTAATGCTCTCTTAAGGATGGAAATAGAGGAGTAATATTGATAATAATTTGAAAACTCTCACATCTAAGAGGGTGAGATGCCAAGAATTCATAGTAATGCTTCATGTAGCAGTAAAGATGAAGACTAAAGAGGCTTTAAAGGCCAAGATATTACATAAAGGAGATGAGCCTTTGATCGAATGGCTTCAAATCTTGGAATTTAAGATCAAGATGATCATCCAAGCTGAAATAGGGTTGCAACAAACAAATGTCAAGATGAAGGAGGATCAGAGAAAATATTTTAAACTCCTTCAAGGTTTGCATGCAAAATCACAGACAAGTGGTCAGGGCAAAGAAATGATCAGATTGGATAGTATGCAGAAATCATTTTCTGATTATGTGCATAAGCTGTTAGAGCAGTCTTCCACTCATTTGGACAAGGCGAAAAAGCTCCAGCAGTTGAGTGGATGTATCTTTAAAGCCATCAAAGAGCTGAAGGATCAAACAGATGCAATTAAGATCCTAGCCAAAGAACATTTCAGATGGCTCATCTGATATACCAATGTCCATGTTAATAGACATGAAGAGCTCATCCAAGTCATTACAGCTGTCACTCCCTATAGGGATAAATTAGACAAGGGGAAGTAAACCAAAGCCTAGATAGATTCCCTCTTGTGCTAAATTTTGATAGTATTGTAACGGATAAACTTTTGTTTATCATTTTTGATTGGATAAGTGGAACCATTTCAGTTACCCTTTTGTAACGGTCCAACTTTTGAACCCTATATGTACTATTTTCCAAATCAATGAAAAGGTCAGCTAAATTTTGGTGTGAAAGATAGCACTTTTCTTAGTCAAATTTGTATGTTTGAATGCCATTTCTTTAACTACTTCATTACATTGTATTTATCTATCTATTAAATTCAAATGTTTCTTTGGAATTAGATTTATAGTTTGTGGTTGAACCGGAATTTTGTATTATGATTTGATACAGTTAATTAGGGGGAAATCTGGCATTTTTCTAAATCTGGGAGATGTCCATGTGAAATAGATTGATTCATTGTCATTTCATTATTAAATATCTAAGTCTTGCATTTGGATTTTCATTATCAGTTATCGCAATACCAGTTTCAAGGAGTCATACGATTGATGAAGTCTTGGAATTGGCTAAAGTTAGGATCTAATTTATCCTGCCTGAGCTATTCCCGTCTAGGTTTAGCTTGGTTTACCTCTTCTATTCTCATGTCAAGAACATACCCCTATTAGAATAGGAAGAATCAACATTCATTGAAAATATTTTACTTAAGGGAGCCATACCTTCAAATTCATAGGGAAATTAGTTGTTTGGTTACAATTTCCCAACTGTTGTATTCAATTGTTCTTAAATATTTGGGTATTCTAGAGTTAAAGCATAAAAGAACAATCTATTTACTAACTGATTTTTGGTGACTCTGCTGGGGAGACAAATAGTCATTATACCATAAGCATAACATGGAGAAAGATGGTGATTTCCCATGAAAACATATTTCCTGTGCTCCAACCGAATCTTGGATTCCAAGACGATCAAGAGGATCTCATTTCCTCACTGAATACTTTTGTCTGGAGATATAGAAGGAACACTGAGCACTATAGAAATGCTAGTCAAGTGTTGGAACACAAAGAAGCTAGGATAGAAGAACTTTAAGAAGCCATCCAAAGGAGAAATATGAGAAGGGCACGATGTCAAGCAGAGTGTGAAGCCATACTAGAAGACTAGTCAGAACCTTGGAGTCCAAGAGGTTTCTTAGAAGTGTAAAGAAAGAAGGTGGTACAGACCCAGTTTTTGAGAAACTTGTAAACCTTGATTTTGCCCTACTTGAGGTACCCCATCAAAAAATAGGAATACTAAGAGCAAAATTAGACCTCCTTCACCTCCCAAACAATCAACTCTTTTGTCTACCACTTGTCAAGTGTTAACTTTTCACGGAGTAGTTGCTCCTCTTGTTGTAAACCTAACACCCTATCTACCTCCAGTAGTTATGGAACTTCCTTGGGCTGCTATAGTTGGACCATTACAATTAGAAACATATAACCCACTTCCCTTAGGTTCAAGAAAGAATTTCCCCAAATTCTTTGGAGATGGGAAAGTATCTACAGATGAACACATTGCCACATTCTTTCCTTCAGTTAATATCTTAGTAGTGCGAGAAGAAGATGTGGCCGTCAGATTATTCATTGAAACTCTTGTTGAAGGTGCTGCCGATTGGTTTCACCACTTGTCCAATTCCTCTATCACAGATTGAGCTTCCATGAGAACTGATTTTGATGAAAGATTTAAAACTGCCAAAGATGAACATGCACTACTGACACAATTGACCTCCATCAAGAAAGAACCTTCTATTAGTATGAGAGATTTTGTGGCTAAATTCAACAATCTTGTGAATCGTATCCCAACAGCTGACAGGCCTACTGTCCAGAATTTGAAAACATTTTTCATAAGTGCTATGCCTCCTAACATTAGTTATGATCTAAGGAGAAAAAATCCAGCCACTTTGGATCTTACTCAAAGAATTGCGGTGGAATTAGAAGACCACATGATATCGACAGGAAAATGGAAAAGAGAGATACAATCTAGAGCCAGTACTAGTAACACCACATCATCAGATGAGATGATTCAAAAATTATCCAATGAATTCATCACCTTCAAGAGGAAACTTTCTAGATTTATCAATCCCTATTAGCAAAAATTTCAAGAGCAGCCTGGAAGAAATAATGAAGGGAGGAATGCCGATGGAAGTACATTACAGTTGACCGCTCCACCATAGAGGTTAGCTATAGAAGCTCCTCCTAAAAGGGGAAACATGTGTACGTTCCATTTAACTACAAATAAATATGGAGAAAGCTGTCCCGATATACCTCGTACTTGGAAAATGCATCAGACTGACGAATGGAATGTTGGAGTGTCTGGAGCTGAACCATATTCATATTAACATGGAGACTCTAAAAAATTATATTTAGAGTATGAATTAGATTCAAAACAAGGAGAAACTTGTTATGCTACCATAGACGAGACCTCCTATACGGTCTTAACCCAGAGTCAAAAAGATAAAGGCCCCACTTCCACATCTCCACCAAAGAATAATGAGGCAACTACTTCCAACTCTAAGGAGGAAAATCAAGGAGTAAGGATTCTACAACCAGTTAAGAAACAAGGCTCTTTTGATATTATTTAGTTCTGTAGAGATTCTAGAATTCAGATTTCCCCCATAGACTATCTTAAGTCTAATCCTGTAGAACTAAAAAATCTTGTAGATTACTGTAAAGAGGAGATTCAGAATGTAAATAAAAATTCCATGACTACCATAGAAAATGAGTCTATATTTGCAGACCCAATTGAGTAAGGAAAATGATTTGTGTTGGCTACTTTCCCAGGCCAAAAGCCTGACCCAGTCTATGTGTCATTGTATATTAATGGTTGCAAGTTAAGAAATTGCATAATAGACTCTAGAGCCTCAGACAATGTAATACCATCGACTATAGCTAAAGCCTTGGGACTTAACCTCACTAAAGCCCATGGTAGGTGTTACTCTATGGATTCCAAACAAGTACCCCTAGTCGGGAAAATCAAAGATGCCCAAGCGGCTCTAGCAGCACATCCTAAGAAGAAAATGTTGTTAACAATACTTGTTGCTGATATACCGGCTAGTTATGGTTTGTTGCTAAGTAGGAGTTTCTACAGAGACCTAGGAGGGTAAATCAATCTAGATTGGTCTCAAGCTCTGATCCCAATGGGTAGCAAAAAGATAAAACTAGTCCCTGAATAGAAAGAAAAAATCATAGTGCTGAAGTCTGATGATCCCAAAGCCTAGATTTTATATCAGGAATTAGAATTCAAAAATTATATGCTATTTATAGATGGTCATAATGAGGAAATTGAACTAGGAGAAGAAGAAGATCAGTCTTCCACTAAAGAAACACCATCAGAAATCCAGGCCCTTGAATTCAATGGTAGTTGTGCATCATCAGGATCTGGTGCAGGCATAGTCTTGATATCACCAAATGGCATATGTGAGCCCATGGCATACAAATTGGAGTTTTGAAACACCAAAAATACAACTAAGTATGAAACCCTTCTATTGGGAATCATTGCTACAAAAGAAAAGGGCGCAAAAATTTTGAGATCCCGGGGTGATGCTGAGCTAATTGTATGACAAGTTAAAAACCAATACTCTGTAAAGAATCATAGATTGAAGAACTATAGAAATAGAGTATGGGATGAAATAGAAGCATTGGATGCGTTATTTATTGAATATGTATCGAGAGAATTGAATTCCACGTTAGAATCCTTAGCAGTGTTTGCCTCATTACTCCTCCCTCACCCAGAGTTCAAAGATAAGAAGTACCAAGTAGAGGTTGTGTATCGATCATCTGTGCCTGACAATGTTGAAGATTGGCAAGTGTTTGAGGACAAAAATAACCTCCTTCTCTTCTTGGAGAGTGGTGGTGACTTCCATAAAGATGCCCCTAATAGTCACAAAGGAAACTGTCATGGCAAGCAAAAGAAAGATAAGTCAAATATCATCCAATTGCAAGGTAATATCATCCCTCCCCACTTAGTTACACTTGAAAAACTCTTCAACAGACATGATACTTTTGTTAAGAAGAAGAGAATTGAAAGAGGTCTTACCAATGGTGAGTATGAAGGAATTAATATCGAAAGTGAAAAGGATCCCAAGATGATCAATATTGGAAATGGCTGCACTGAAGAAAAGAGGGAAGAGGCTAGGAAACTCTTCCTAGAATATCAAGATGTTTTTTTCTAGAGTTATGAAGATCTGAAAAGCTTTATGAATGGTAAATTCAAACACCAGATTCCCTTAAAACTTGAGGCTGCCCTGTTCAGGTAGAAACAAAGAAATTACAATCCCAAAGTTGTTGATGCAATATTTAGGGAAGTGGATAAAATGCTTAAAGCAAGGATTATCTACCCTATTCATCACTCTACCTGGGTGGCAAATATAGTACCTATGAGGAAGAAGAATAGAGAAATAAGGATCTATGTAGACTTCGAGAATCTCAATCAGTCCTCTTTAAAAGACAACTACACTCTCCCCAACATGGATCATTTATTACAGACCATAGCTGGAGCTGAGATGATGTCCATGTTGGACAGTTTCTTGGGGTACAACCAGATAGAAGTGGAAAAAGTAGATCAACATAAAACAACTTTCAATACTCTGTGGGGCACTTTCACATACCATAGAATGCCATTTGGGTTGATCAATGCTGGAGCTACCTTTCAGAGAGGTATGGATCTTTCTTTCAGTGATATTAAGAACAAAATAATTGGTATGTATCTAGATGATCTTACTGTGTTTTCCAAAAAAAGAGTAGATCACATAAATGATTTAAGGAGAGTATTGCAAAGGTGTAGAGAGGACAGGATTTCACTGAATTCCAAAAATTCATTTTTCTATGTGACCAAAGGGAAATTGCTAGGTCGCATTGTTTCCTAGGAAGGCATAAGAATTGATCTAGAAAGGGTGAGAGCAATCTAGCAATTGAGTTTACCGGTGAACAAAACTATAGTGAAATCATTTTTCAGTCAGGTAAACTTTCTTAGGCGGTTCATTCCAGATTTTTTTGAGATTACCAAGTGAATAGTGGACATGATGAAAGGGAATGTAAATTTCAACTGGAATGACTCTAGTAAACAAGCTTTCAAAAGCATCAAGAACGCCATAGCCAATGCCCTGGTGTTATGTCATCCAGATAACAAGAAGGATTTCATAATTTATTGTTATTCTTCTGAACACACTCTATCGGCCATCCTCATGCAGGAGAAAAAGGAAGGACTTCAAGCTCATATCACTTTTATGAGCACACCTCTGAAAAATAATGAGCTGAGATACTCTCAGACTGAAAAACATGCTTTCACAGTAGTAAAATATTTAAATAATTTTAGATTCTACATTTTACACTCTCATTCTCTTGTATATGTGCCTAACATTACAGTAAAAATAATTTTGATTCAGCAGGACGTGGGATGTAATAACAGAGGAGCATGGGTAGCTAAGACTCAGGAATATGACATAGAAATCAAGCCTACTAAACTAGTGAGAGGAAATTAAATGTGCAAGACAATGGCGGAAAATATAGAGGATGAAGACCCTAGAAATACACAATTGGTCTTAGCTGTAAGTATGCAAGATCCGTGGTTTGAAAATATTGTGTATTTATTGACATATGGTGAATTCCCTGAAGGATTGAATTCAAAGCAAAGAAGAGATATAAAACTAAAAGCTTCTAAATATATAATTTGGGAAGATAGATTGTATAAGAGATCTATAGATGGAACTTTCCTCCAGTGTGTTGACAAACAACAACAATAGAAACTGTTAAGGGTGTTTCACGATGAAGCTTGTGGTGGACACTTCTCCTCATTAGTCACAACATTCAAGATATTGAGATAGTGCTATTACTGGCGGGGAATGTTTAGAGATGCATATCATTGGGTAGCAAGATGTGAAAAATGTAAAATGTTTATTGGAAAACCATAGTTTGCAGCACTACCCCTCAGACCAGTGATAATTGAAGGTCCTTTTCAATAGTGGGGTCTTGATTTTATTGGTCCTGTAAATCCCACATCTAGCACAGGCCATACCTACATAATTACTACAACTAACTACTTCACGAAATGGGTGGAGGCAAAAGCAACCAAGAAAACTACTTCGGGGGTAGTATGTGAGTTTATCAAAGAGAACATCCTAGTAAGGTTTGGTGTACCTATTAAGTTAGTTATGGATAATGCTGCATACTTCTCTTCTCAAGAAATTAGTGAATTTTGTTTTGAGTATGGCATTATGATCAGTCACTCATCTGACCATTTCTCTCAAGGAAATGGCCAAGCTGAGTCCAGTAACAAAAATTTGGTGAGCATCATGAAAAAGATTGTGGCAGACAATCAGAGGACTTGGCACAAGAAAATCTATGAAGCCCTCTGGGTAGACAGAGTGACTCCTAAAAGAGCCATCGGTGTATCTCCTTTTGAACTTGTTTATGGGATTGAAGCCAGTCTTTCATTGCCATTAGAACTGGCAACTTGAAAACTGAGATCATCATTAGAAGATGGTATGTATGAAGATGGTTTAGAAAAGAGGATTCTATACCTAAAAAAACATGAACAAGAAAGAGAGAAAATGGTAGATCATATCACACAACATCAAATGTGTGTGAAGAACTTGTTTAATAAAAAGAGAAGACCCCAAAGATTTATGGAGGGAGATATTATGCTATTATGGGATAAGCGCAGGGCACCCAAAGGTATGCATGGGAATTTTGAAACATTGTGGAAAGGACCCTTTAAGATCCATCAAGCATTCGAGAGGAATTCTTTTAAGCTGACTTATCCAGATGGTGAAGCATTACCCCTTCCATACAATGGTCAGGACTTGAAGCTATATCAGATCTAAATTTAAAACAGGTAACCCTTGTATTGTACCATAGTTACATTTAGTTCCTTCTTTTGTTTTCCTTAGTTAGGTTTCCTTTCTATTTTTCTTTCTGTGTCTTGCTTTAGCTTTGTTGTGAGCCGCCTTTTTTTTTAGCTTTGCGAAACCAGATATTTGAGTTCCTTGCTTGGACATGTGAATGCCCAAGTCCCTAGACAGAGCTAGTTGTTGCCCCACTTCTGGTTTGCATACCTTTGAGACAAAGTGGATGTTTAATGTATAGTAGTGATCTTGAAAGCTTCTTGTGAGTCCCAAGTCTAAGTTTAGCTATCATCTTAGGATAGGAGTCCTTTATCAGATTTCCCTAAATTACCTTCTCTTTTTTGAGCCAGGAGGAATTGGTCTTTGAGATCCTGTTTTGGGTAGGTTAAGTTCCCAAATCTAGTAAAGGTCATGTTTCGAAGGATTCTAATATTGTTTTTATATGAACTCAAAGTTTTTTCCTTAAAGCATTCCCTTTGGTAGCATGGCAGAAAATTGGTTCTGAGCTTCTCCTTGGCAAAAAATGACTTGCAGAGTGTGTTTTCTGCAACAAATAGAACTTAGAGTATCAGAGGTCAGTGGAAGTTGGAAACAAGAGATTTGGGAATAAGAAATCTTTGGGCATTTAGATCAAATCTATTCCAAGAAAAAGGAATGATTGAATGAGGAAGAATTCAAGATGTAAGCTTATTGGTGAAAAAGCAGAAAATGGCTTCTCCACTACTCCAGTAGGTGAGTTTCTACCTACTGAGTGCGTCTTCCACCAAATCATTTTATGGAAGGACTTTAAAGAAGAATCAATCTCATGAGTGATCCAGGGCATAAAGAAAGAAAGTGAAATCAAGACATTCCATTTTAGCATCACAAAGAGCTAAAATTATTCCTCAATGGATTCTTGAGTAGCAAGCACTCCGAAGGTATTTCTCTGCCAAAAGGGAAGCCGAAAAGTGAGTTTCCGCTACCTCCAAAAAGTTACCATTATAGTTAATAAAGTGAAAGGATGTTTCTTAATGGCATATAAGGGTAAATTAATTAATTCAAATAAAGCCATTTTACTATATAACAGACTTTTTCATTAATGTCTTAGTCTTTTCATTTGTGTGGTGCGGGAAGTCGGTCCTTAAACGGTAAGAATTTAAAAATTTATAAAATCAGCAAAGTATTCTAGACATGAGCTACCATTTGTTTGACAAATTGCTCAAATTCAAAATTCTTAGCGATAGTTGTTCATTAATCTTGCACTCCTGAGAGATCTACTTTATTCTCAAATCAGAATCAGTTGAAGTATGGCTACTAGATTCACGGGATTTGATGGAATGAATGACATCACATCTGATTGGCATAAATTATAGACACCTCCTTAAATTTCTTTGATATGCAGAACTTTCAGAGCAGATTGAAGGCAGACCAAATGCACCCTATCACTAAGAAGTTAAAAGAGAGAAGGCTAGTAGAAGCTTCTAGTTTTCTTGTTGCCGTCCAAGCTCCTTAGCTTTTTCGAGAGTGCATAGCCTAATACAATCCAGATACCAAGAAAATTCTCCTACCCAATGACATGGTGCTTCTATCCATTGATCAAGATTCTATCCACAACTTCCTGCACATTCTAGAGTAGGCAGAATACTCAGAAATGACATATAGTCAGGCGGTTACCGAATATGTAGTGAAGAGGGAAGTATGGAAGAAAGAAATAATGAAGTCATGGTTTCAAGAGCCGAGGAGTACCAAAGGCAAGTTGCCCAAAACATTATATGACACAAATCTTAAGCTAGAGATCGTAGACATCTTGGTGTTGCTCCATAGGATCCGAGGTGAGAGTGATGCACTGAACTTCATTGAGCACCATTTCTTCTTAATCCAGGTGATTTGTTCTCAACACCATTTCATCGATTGGGCTCTTATGATAAGCAAAAATCTTTCCAATGCCCTAAGTAGAGCTAAGCTTCACAATGAGTTCTACATGTATTTAGTCCTTATATACATATTGGCCACAATTCAAACTTGGCCAGGGCTTCCTAGATTAGAAGAGTTCCGAAATGATGTTAAAAGCTATAAATTTTTCCCATGTCTGCAATTACATAACAATTATGTTGAATACCTCAGAGTTAATGATTCATTCACAATGAGACTGTGTAGGGAGCTACAATTTTGTCTAGAAAGGAGATTTTCTCTTGAAGCCATGGCTTTTATCAGCCAATTTGGGTGCTTTTTCATTCAATTTATAGATTTCTCATATATTCATCTTGTAGTATTTGATGACTTCCCTTTAAAGTTGCCTAGATATCCTGATGATACGATCATGCTAGTCGAGGCGATGAGGAAGGCACTCCAAGTGAACCTCATCTGTGTTGATGCTAGGAAGAAGGGCTACAAATTTTTTATGACCATTGGAGCCTACAGTTGTGCATCCCAGTCCGAGGCAAAGAATGTTTTGAAGACATTCTCAAAGCGATTTCAGTTGGAGACATATGATGTCTTGAGGCTACAGTATGACCCTGTAAATTATGCCTGAGATATCTTGCAAATGAGTCATGCAATTCATCATGTTGATGATATTGAAGACTACTAGGCTAATTGCAAAGATTACTTTGAAAGCTGAGAGAGATTCTATGCCAGGTTAACCATTGAAAAAATAAAAAATTTCAAATTTAACATTGAAGTGGAGGGATTGGAAGATGATGGTTAACATATGTATGATAATACATATTTAGAGAAAATAAAGCCACTCCCTATAAGCTCCGAGCCCATGCTAGGGAAGGCCATTAATGACCTAGAAACCTTGATGTGTGGGATTTACAAAAGACAGAGGAGTGGGTTGAATGGACTACAAGCAGAAGGAAGAGGTCAGAAAGGAAGCCTCCTACTCAAAGGACCCCAACAAAAGTTACTTTGAACATTGCAACAAATTCTTCTGTAATACTCCCAACTATGGCCAAAGGTTCATCTCAGCCAGTCAGTGGAGGTGATGAACCTCCTGAGAAAGAAATCCAACCAAAGAAGACATGTGGAGAAGTCCTACTTCCAAACCTCGGGTCAACAGAGGAAGCAGTTTCTATAGACCTGACCAAGCCAAAAAAAGAGCCCACTAAAGGAGCATGACCTGAGAAATCAACTAAAACCATTGCTATATATACACAAGTTGGCACTTTGACCCAAGATACTCCAAGATGAGAGCCCCCTGTTGTAGTTGAAGTGGGTGAGGATACCTCCAATACCTCAGCTATAGAATCAGATGAGAGGGTTGAAAAGTAGAAAGAAGCTTCTCAAGTCATCAGATTAGTCTCCTCTTCTCCAACATCACTGAATCCATTTGCTTCTAGGGATAAAGCTACTCCTCTGTTCATCAGGAAGCTATTCATTAAAGAGCTGGTTTCTACTTCCAAAGTTACTAGTGATGAATCATGGATAGAATATACTTTAGAGTGGAAAAGGAAGAGAGAAGAAGAAGGAACTTCTAGCAAAGATACTCTCTCATGGGCCTTGCAACCCAACACCACAGTGGGTAAAGCGAATAAAGTGAAGACAATGTCTACACTGGGTCAAGATCTTGAAACAAGGAATTTTACTATGGAAGTAGCCAAGCATATAAAGGAAGGCAGAATCGAAGATATGGATGCCTCCAACTTTCAATTATAGTCATTTGACATGGGTCTCAATTGAAATGATACCAAAGTAGACTGGTGGAATTCCACCAACATGGTAATAGAAGAAGAGCTCGAAGAGCTCAAAACGGCTAAAGATCAACTCAAAGAAGAAGTAGCTTAGCTAACTAATTTCATCAGACAACTCATCACTCTGATAGCAAGTGTTCCAAGCACCCAGACCACTTTTGATCCTAGTGCTTCAGAAAACCAAGATATTATAGCCAAGTTGCAAGAGGACAAACATTTTGGGCAAATTGGCAAGTGATGGATCGAGAGGCTCGAGTTTGAAGGGCTTGTAGTTGTTGAGAAATTAGGTGATTCTCTCTTAAGGATGGAAATAGAGAGGAGTAATATTGATAATAATTTGAAAACTCTCACTACTGAGAGGGTGAGATGCCAAGAATGCATAGTAATGCTTCATGTGGAAGTAAAGATGAAGAATAAAGAGGCCTTAAAGGGCAAGATATTATAGAAAGGAAACGAGCCTTTGATTGAATGGATTCAAAGCTTGGAATTTAAGATTGAGATGATCATCCAAGATGAAATAGGGTTGCAACAAACAGATGTCAAGATCAAGGAGGAGTAGAGAAAAGATTTTAAAATCCTTCAAGGTCTACAAGCGGAATCACAGACAAGTGGTCAGGGAAAAGAAATGATCAGATTGGCTAGTATGCAAAAATCATTTTCCGATTATGTGCATAAGTTGTCAAAGTAGTCTTCCACTCATTTGGAAAAGGTGCTAGAGCTCTAGTAGTTGAGAAGATGTATGTTTAAAGCCATGGAAGATCTAAAGGATCGGATGGATGCAATTAAGGTCCTGGCCAAAGAACATTCCAGATGGCTCAATAGATATACCAATGTCCATGTTAATAGACATGAAGAGCTCATCCAAGTCATTACATCTATCACCACCTATAGGGATAAGTTAGACAAGGGGAATTAAATTGAAGCCTAGATAGATTCCCTCTTATACTAAAATTTGATAGTATTGTAATGAATAAACTTGTTGGAGATTTACTTCTGTGCAAATAATTGATTGTATGTTTGTCATTGATGACAACATATAATATACAGCAGTCATCTATATGCAATTATCAGTACAAATTTTCTGCAGCTATGCATGTTTATTTCCATGGTCTATACATGGTCTAGATGCTATGTACATTTGCGCTGAGTCAGATTTGAAGTCTTAGTTTAGTTATGTTAAATAGTTATGACTGTTACAAAGACTGAAGACTATCTGTGAAGAGCTGACGTAATTACATTAGTTCTTGAGTTGTGACTATCTTTGGGATATGCTTGTTTGTATTCATGTTTAGTTATGAGTTAAAGATAATTATCTAAAGGCACCATGCATGTTCTATTAGAATCATGAAGTTGGAGCTAATTTGGTGGAGACAACTTTGTGAAGCATCACATCTATCCTCTTTGGGTTGCGTGTTTCTAATCAGGTTCAATTGAAGGGACTCCTAGAGCTGACGAATATCAAATTCTTTGGCGAAGATACTTATATTAGTTCAATTGATGAACGCCAAGTGTGAATGATAAGAAAAGAGAAAGAAAAAGAATAGAGCAGTTTTATTGGTTAGTATGGAACAGTAAAGAGTCATCATTCATTAGTTGAGGATCTATGTGAAAAAGTAGGAAGAGACTACAATTCATTGGAACTGATCAAGAAAGAAGGTCTACTCAAGTAGTTCATCTATCAAATATAGTGTATATCTATTCTACTGAAGGTTGCAGCCTTCATCATTTTAGTAGTGAGCTTTTGGACAATGAGTTCTCACCCTTAACAGGGTTACTTGTAAAAGACTCCTAACAGGGTCTGACCTTTAACTAGGTCTCTGTACTTATTGCATTGTAAAGAAAAAATCCTAAAAGTGTTGCAAGATCTTCTAATAGGGATAATTATACTCAAGTACAGCTCTTTTTGGGTGCTAATTCCCACTGGGGTTTTTACCTATTTGGTTTCCCCGTAACCAAATTGTTGTGTTCTCTATTGTGTTATCTGAATGTGCATTTGTTTTATGTTAATTGATATCTAAGTAAAGAAAAGAAATAAAGTTGTTGATAACTGATTCACCCCCCCTCTTAGTTATCCTTTGGGACTATTCCAACAATTGGTATCAGAGCCAAGTGCCTTGGAGAGAAAGCCTAACAGCTTAAGGCAGATCATATGGCATACTTCAAGAAAGAGAGTCCTAATTTTGATGGGGAAAACTATCTTGACTGGAAGAAAAAAATGATAACACATATTCAGTGCATTGGATTTGAGATCTATGATATTTCCAATCATGCAACTGAAGTTCCCTCCTTGAAATACCTTGTAGAAGAAGACTATAATTAAACACAAGGAAGTGTTCACTCAAAATGCAATTTCTAAAGAAGCCCTAATCAGTGCCCTATCCAACATTGAATTTTTTGAGATCAAGAAGGCAGATAAAGCATATTCTATTTGGAAATACTCAGAAGATATGTTTGAAGGATACATTCAAGAAAGAATGCACGCAGAATGACATGGAAGAAAAGATACAACAACTTAGAGATGCTACCTGAAGAAAACATCAGAGCTTACAATCAAAGAATAAATGAAGCAGTTTCAGGTATCAGAAACAACGGTGGAGAAATTTTAGAGGATGATATAATGGACAAACTACTGACCACATTGAAAACAAACTATGAGAGAAAGATCAATTTCTTGGATGAGACTATGCAATATTCAAAAGACTTCAAGAGGGAAACTTTGATTAGCAAAATATCTGCATTTGAGATATCAAGATTGAAGACAAAACCTAAAAGTGAGACAACCTTCAAAGCCTCGGTTCATAGCAAAAAACCTATAAGAAAATCTAGTAATAATGAAGAAGTGGATATAGAACTAGAAGAAATCATTGCTATGATTGCTAAGAAAGAAAGGAAAGGTAAAGGGAAATACGAAGGACAGTTACCATTCAAATGTTTTTCATGCAACAAAATTGGTCACTTTGCATCCAAGTTTCCTACAAGAGTCAAGAAGTTCAAATCAGATTACAAACCCAAGTACACTAAGGAATTCTATCATGATAAAGATGGTGTAACTAATGATGACTCAGGAGAATATGAAATTGGTTTCATTGCCATTAAATACATTGAGAAGATGCTTGAAGAGATGGACAAAGAAGATGAAGATCATTGACAACGGATGTTCACACCACATGACAGGAGAAAAAGATAGATTTGTACATTTTGACAAGTACAAAGGTGGCATGGTTGGATTTGGAGATAACACTCCCAAACCTATCATAGGAAAAGGTTCTATCACCTTAGATGGAAAGAATAAGATAGATGATGTTCTTTATGTTGATGGCTTACATCATAACTTACTAAGTGTTGGACAGTTTCTTGACAAGGATATCAGTTGGAATTCAAAAACAACCAGTGCATCATTAACAACAAAGAAGGAGACATGATTGCATCAAGATGAAAGACCAAAGGCAATGTCTTTCAGCTCAATTTAGAAGTAAGTTTTTTTTTTGCTAGAGTGGATGATAGTTGGTTATGGCACAAGAGACTTTGTCATATCAATTTTGACAACATAGTCAAGATAAGTAATGTTGAAGAAGTAAGAGACCTTCCAAGTATTGCATGACCAGTTGACACCATGTGCAGGGAATGTTTGATGGGGAAGCATGTAAGGAACTCATTCAAGAGAAAACAAGACTCTGCTGAAAACAAATTAGATTTGATACATACAGACCTATGTGGACCTACTCAAACAAGATCATACTACGAAGAAAGGTATTTAATTTTGTTTGTTGATGATTTCTCAAGGATGATGTGAGTTGCATTCGTAAAAGACAAATATGAAGCTTTTGAGAAGTTCAAAGTGTTCAAATCTAAGGTTGAGAATGAATCTAGATTATAGATAAAATGCATGAGATCTGATAGAGGAGGAGAATTCACCTCTAACTAGTTTTATGATTACTATGAAGAACATGGAATCAAAAGATAGCTAAGTGCACCTAGAACCCCTCAACAGAATGGGATTGTAGAAAGAAGGAATAGAATAATACTTGACACAAAGCACACTATCATGATTGAAGGAAAGGTTTCCCATACCTATTGGAGAGATGCGGTCAATACAGCAGTCTATACTATCAATAGAATACAATTAAGGCCAGGCACAGACAAAACACCCTATGAACTTTGGTTTGGTAATGTACCTACTATAAAATACTTTAGAATATTTGGAAGCAAGTGCTACATCAAGAGAGATGATAGCATTGGCAAGTTTGAAGTTAGAAGTGATGAAGGTATTTTTCTTGGTTACTCTACTAAAAGCAAAGGCTATAGATGTTTTAATCTAAGATTAAAGAAGATCATTGAAATTACTCATGTGAAGATTGATGAGAAGTTTATGATTTAAGAAAGATACTATGATTATGCTCCCATGATTGAAGATGAGCCCAAAACCATCAATAAAGACACAGTTATTAAAGAAATGTTTGACTACATTGATGTTTCATGTAACAATCCTGAACCAAGTGAAGAAGAATCATAGATTACAGATGAAAGTGTCACTCCTAAGAACTCAAAATACACATCCAAATACCACTCTAAGGAAGACATCATTGGATACCAGAGCACTAAAGTCTTGACAAGATCTCAAGAAAAAGGTTCAACCGCTGATGAAGATGTATGCTTACTTTATCAGATTGAATCCTTAAGTGTTGAAGATGCGTGCAAAGATTTAGATTGGAAATGTGCTATGCAAGAAGAATTAGATCAAATAATCAAGAATGATACATGGGAACTGGTCCCTAGACCTCATGACAAGAATGTGATTGGAACAAAGTGGATATTTAGGAACAAAATGAATGAAGAAGGCACAGTGGTAAGGAACAAAGAAAGATTAGTATGTAAAGGATATGCGCAGAGAGAAGGAATAGACTAAACTGATACATTTGCCCCTATGAGCAGACTGGAAGCTATCAAGTTTTTTTTGGCCTATGCAACATTCAAGAACTTCAAATTATATCAAATGTATGTCAAGTCAGCTTTTATGAACAGTGAATTGAAAGAAGAAGTCTACATAGAGCAGGCTGAAGGATTCAAACTTTTAGACAAACCTAACATGGTATGCAGATTAAAGAAAGCACTTTATGGACTTAAACAGGCCCCAAGAGATTGGTATGAGAGACTTGATGGTTACTTAACAAAGATAGGATTCAAAAAAGGAGCAACAGACTATAATTTATTCATAAGAGAGACAGATGAAGGATTACTAGTTGTTTCTATTTTTGTTGATGACATTATCTTTGGAGGTAATGACAAACTAAGTGCAGAATTCACCAAAGAGATGAAAAGTGAGTTTGAAATGAGCATGATTGAATGTAAAACAAACAGACAAAGGCATATTCATAAATCAGTCTAAGTATGTGAAGGAGATATTGAAAACCTTCAAAATAGAAGATTGCAAGCCAGTAAGCACTCCCATGATAACAGGAAGCAAGATTTCTAAAGATGATAATTCCATAGCAGTAGACAAGACCTTATACAAGTCTATGATTGTAAAAATCTCTTATATCTTACTTAATCTAAACCTGACATTTCCAATGTAGCTGGCATTATTGGAAGATTTGCAGTTGAACCTAAGCCAAATCACTTAATGACAATAAAAAGAATATTCAGATACCTAAAAGGAACTATAGACTATGGTTTATGGTATCCTAACTCAGAGAATATACAACTTCATGTGTATACTAATGCTAATTAGGCAGGTTGTGTTGATGAAAGAAAGAGTACATCAGGAGGAGCAATATTTATTAGAGAAAGGTTGGTCACTTGGACAAGTAAAAAGAAAAATTATATTTCTTAGTCAAAAGAAGAAGATGAGTATGTGGCAGCAGCATTGAATTTCTCAACAATGATTTGGATCAAACAGATGATTAAAGACTTTGGTATTCAGATTGATTATCCTATTGTTATTCACTGTGACAACACCAGTACTATCAACATGTCAAAGAAACCTGTGATGCACGCAAAGACAAAACACATTGAGATCAAATACCACTTTCTAGGAGAAAAATTTGTAGACAGAGAAGTAGAGTTGGATTATGTGAGCACTAAAGAATAATTAGTAGATATTTTTACAAAGGCATTATCAAAAGATACGTTTGAGTATCTCAGGGAGAAGTTGGGATTAATTCCCTTTCCTGAGTCTGATTAGAATTTGTAGCAAGAACATCAGTCCTTGGTGACTGATGAATGGTTGACTACTCTACTTCTGGAGTAGTACCTATACCTAATGGATTTTTACACCCTTTTTCATTGATGTCAAAGGGGGAGTATTAGTAAGGGGGAGCATATACTCTGGGAGAGTATATAGTTAGAAGAGAAACAACACTAAAGAAGAACTTTTGATGAGAATATTGAGAAGATTGTAAAAAGAAGGAAGACACTTTGAGTTCATGATATCATATGTTTCCATCAATGTCAAAGGGGGAGATTGTTGGAGATTTGCTTCTGTGCAAATAATTGATTGTATGTTTGTCATTGATGACAACATATAATATACAACAGTGATCTATATGCAATTATTAGTAAAAAATTTCTGGAGCTATGCATGTTTATTTCCATGGTCTATACATGTTCTAGATGCTATGTGCATTCATGTTGAGTCAGATATGAAGTTTCAGTTTAGTTATGTTAATCAGTTATGATAGTTATAGAGATTGAAGACTATGTGTGAAGAGCCAATGTAATTACATTAGTACCTAAGTTGCACCTATATTTGGGATATGTGTGTTTGTATTCATGTTTAGTTATGAGTTAAAGATAATTATCTAAAGGTTCCAAACATGTTCTATTAGAATTGTGAAGTTGGAGTTAATTTGGTGGAGCCGACTTTGTGAAGTGTCACGTCTATCTAGTTTGGGTTGCGTGTTTCTAATCAGGTTGTGTGGTTGATGTGGCCAACTAAATAAATATTGAAGGGGATCCTAGAGCCGACAAAGATCACATCCTTTTGGGAAGCTACTTATAGTAGTTCAATTAATGAACGCCAAGTGTGAATGATAAGAAAAGAGAAAGAAAAAGAATAGAACAATTTTACTGGTTAGTATGGAACAGTAAAGAGTCATCATTCATCAGTTGAGGATCTATGTGAAGAAGCAGGAAGAGACTAAAATTCATTGGAACTGATCAAGACAATAGATCTACTCAAACAGTTCATCTATCAGATATAGTGTATATCTGTTCTACTGAAGATTGCAACCTTCATCATTTTAGCAGTGAAATTTTGGACAGTGACTCCTCACCCCTAATAGGGATACTTGTAAAAGACTCCTAACAGGGTCCAACCTTTAAATAGGTCTCTATACTTATTGCATTGTAAAGAACAACTCCTAACAGGGTTGCAAAATCTTCTAACAGGGATAATTGTACTCAAGTATAGTTCTTTGTGGGTGCTAATTCCCACCAGGGTTTTACCCATTTGGTTTCCCCGTAACCAAATTGTTGTGTTCTCTATTGTGTTATATGAATGTGCATTTGTTTTATGTTAATTGATATCTAAGTAAAGAAAAGAAATAAATTTGCTGATAACTGATTCACCCCCGATCTTAGTTATCCTTTGGGAATATTCCAACAAAACTTTTGTTTATCATTTTAGATTGGAGAAGTAGAACCGTTTTAGTTACCCTTTTATAACAGTCCAACTCTGGAACCCTATATGTACTATTTTCCAAATCAATGAAAAGGTCGGCTAAATTTTGGTGTGAAAGATAGCATTTTGCTAAGTCAAATTTGTATGTTTGAATGCCATTTCTTTAACTTCTCTATTGCATTACATTTATCTATCTATTAAATTTGAATGTTTCTTTAGAATTAGATTTATAGTTTGTGGTTGAACCAGAATTCTGTATTATGATTTGATATAGTTAATTAGAGGAAATCTGGCATTTTTATGAATTTGGGAGATGGCCATGTGAAATAGATTGATTCATTGTCATTTCATTATTAAATCTCTAAGTCTTGCATTTGCATTTTCATTATCAGTTATCGCATTACCAGTTTTAAGGAGTCATATGATTGATGAAGTCTTGAAATTGGCTAAAGTTAGGATCAAATTTATCCTGCTTGAGCTATTTTCTGTCTAAGTTTAGCTTGGTTTACCTCTTCTATTCTCAGGTCAAGAACATACCCCTGTTAGAATAGGAAGAATCAACATTCATTGAAAATATTTTATTTAAGGGAGTTGTACCTTCAAAATCAGAGGGAAATTAGTTGTTTGGTTACAATTTCCCAACTGTTGTATTCAATTATTCTTAAATATTTGGGTATTCTAGAGTTAAAACATAAAAGAAAAATATGTTTACTAACACTCTACAAGTTCCTCAGAGATGCCATTCTCTTTTCCCTTCAAACTCTTCTGCATGTTATCCATAGGAATAGGTTCATCAACTCTCTTCTCCTTGTGTTTGTCATTGTCATTCAAAAAACATCTAATAACTCCATATCCCTTGGTCCTTGTTCCTTGCAAAGGTATCAATTTATGCTTGGATCCACCCTACCTTACAACATAGGTATTTGCACGACCATCAAACATAACATTTCTATCATATTTCCAAGCTCTACCAAGCAATAGGTGACAAGCATCCATAGGCAACACATCACATAATATGTCATCGTAATAAGATCCAATCTTAATATTAACAAGACTTTTCTCCTCAATCCTAACCTTAGACACATCTTGTATCCAACTAATTTGACAAGGATTAGGATGTTTCCTCCTTTCCATATCCAACTTACTAACCATATCTTTTGAAACAAAGTTCTCAAAACTGCCACCATCAATTATGACATTACATACCTTATCCTTTCACTTACATCTCATTCTCAACAAATTTACTCTATGCACTAGTTCATTAATACATGCAGCCAGCCTTCTAGTGATCATAACTTCACCTTCTTCTGTAGCATTCATTGAAATTTCCTTGGTAATTATGCTAAACTTCCTTTGAGGAAATGAAAAATCTCTATCACCCTTCTCACCACATTGAAAACAAGTACCAAAGAAATCACTTCTTCCTCTTCTTCCATACCCATGATTGTAATCCTTAGTGGTTTGACTATTGCTGGATCCTACCTCGGTCTGCTTAGGATTATCCACCACCTTATTCTCAGTAGTTGTTTCATCAGTCTTACCACCTTAGTTTCTATAATTTTGTCTTCCCTCAAACTTCTTATTTAGCTTCTCCTCAATCTTAAATACCATCTAATAAGCATCTCTTATTATGGTCATCCAAACAGTAAGTAACTCTTCCTGAATACTAGGTCTCAAGCCATAGATATACATAGAAACTTTATCCTTGTCAGCTTCTGAATGACCAGTCCTAATCAGGATCCTATAAATATCCTCGGTATACTCTTGCACCAATTTGTTTTCCTGCCTCAAACCTTGAATCTTATTGAACATCTCTAATTCATAATCCTCCAGAATGAATTGCTTCTTCAGCTTTTCAATCATTTGGTTCCATCTGATGATCTTGTCTTTACCTCTCTGACTTATTTCCAATTGAACTTCTCTCCACCATATGTTTGTATGACCTTTTAGCTTTGTCTTTGTATATTGAACTCTATCAAGATCTTCTACTTCTTCATACTCAAAGTATTCATCCATCTCATTAATCCAATCGATCAATTCTTCTAGACTAAGGCTTCCAGCAAATGTAGAAACTTTGATCTTAGGTCTTTTCCTGATTTTAGATACAACTCTTAGAAATCTAGCCTCCTCTGGATCTTTGACATCTTCTATATCTTCTTTGAAATGATCTTCTTCTTCAGACTCTTCACTATTATCTTGATATTCTCTAGACACACTCTTTCTTTGCAAATCCTCCTACATATCTTGTACCTGCTTCTGCAAAGCATGGAAATCTTCAAGATTGAACTCCACCTTAGGTTCTTCTTTTGTGATCTCATGGGTTTTCTTTAGAGGCATATTTTCTCCACCGAAATCCAGTAATTGGAAACCTAGCTCCTTCTCCAGTGATTGAAACTTAGCTCTAATACTACCTGATGCAGTCAAGCTTGGAGGATCCAATGAAGGATTGTCCAAACTTGTAGCCAACAACCATAATAGCGGAAACAACCAATCACATAGAAATATGACAAAAATTAATCTTTATATTATCATAGAGAATTAGTTACATTCAACATATCGGGGTGTAAGGCCTTCCCAGTTACGACCAATTACAAAGAATAACTCTAAGATCTACCATTGATCTTTTGCAAGCATCAAGCTATTTACCTTCTGCCAAAACATATAACTCTTTACCCCAACTTTCTATGATCCAACACTCAGATTCCCTCCAAAATTTGATGCCCAAAGCTAATAAAAAAATAAAACTTAAATACAAGAGGCAACCAACAGGTCAGCCTATAAGATCCACAAAATCTAACATTGGAGAAGCCAAAAACCAAAATTTAGGTCCACACAATTCCCAACGAGAGATCCAAATTAAATACTGTGACCCAAATTAAATACACAAGGTTGGCCAAAAAGTTAGCCAATAGATACAACTAAAGAACCCAGTCGGTGAGAAAGAACACCAAAATATAGACCACATGGTGAGCAATAGAACCAAGCCACAAGAAACCAATCAGTAAAGCCACCAAGCCAACCAAACCCCACTTGGTGAAAAAACTGAGCAGAAAGTACAAATTGTTGAGTCACCAACAGTAACCGAGTCACCAGAAGTGACTGAGTACCAAGCAACACTGTCGACTAGAACACCACCAAACTTATTCACCGAGTCAACCAACCACCAATCAATACGAAACCGAGCAATCAAGGAACCGAGTACTCAACCAAGGACTCCTCTAAACTACCAAACTCCAAAAACAAACCTTTTTTTTTTTTTATATAGGATTTCCAAGAAACCTAGGATGCTCCTACATCAGAGTGCTAGAAGTTGTGTATTTTTTTGTAATCTTTTATTGCGTATTTGTTTTTTATGATTTTTTGAAGTGGACACATCCTGAAAATTAGGCATCTATTCATGAGCTGGACATAACTTGCATCAAAATAATTGAAAATACAATTTGTATTTTTTAAAAGTGTGTAGAATCAAGTACAAAACAATAATATGTAATTTTTTCTAAATTTGGTCAAGTAGATCAAAAGTTATTAAGCAACTGGTACATGTATGTCTCTGAGAACTATGGAGACACTAGTAAAAAAATTGAACTTTGATATATTAATGTTGTCCAAAAATACAAATAAAAAAGGTAGAAATCTTAGAAGATATGTAAAACTATGGTGGAAACTTTACAAATACCCAATTGATGACATGTAAACCTGATGATGAGAAAGTTGAGAAACTTGTTTGTAAGATAAAACACATGAAAAAGGATGGGATATAATATACAGTAGTGTCCTATATGCAATTATTAGTATAATCTTTTTGGAGCTATGCATGTTTATTTCCATGGTATATACATGTTCTAGATGCTATGTGCATTCACGTCGATTCAGCTATGAAGTTTTAGTTGAGTTATGTTAATCAGTTATGGCAGTTATAGTTTTTTGAGATTTTCTATGAAGAGCCGATGTAATTACATTATTTCTTGAGCTGCACCTATCTTCAAGATATGCATGTTTGTATTCATGCTTAGGTATTATTTAATGATGATTATGCAAAGGCGCCAAACGTGTTTTATCAAAATAGTGATGTTGGAGTAAATTTGGTGGAGCCAACTTTGTTAAGCATCGCGTCCATTCAGTTTGAGTTGCGTGGTCCTAACTTTGATTGCGTGATTAGTTAAGCCAACAAGGAAGTTGTTGAAGTGTTTCCTACATCCATTGTGACCTTACCCTTGGTGAAGATATATAGAAGTTGTAATGTAATTGCTAAGTGTCAAAAATGAAGTGAAAAAGAAAAGATAGAGCAGAGTAGAATGTTACATAATTGAAGATCTATGTGAAGAAACATAAGAAGACTACAATTCACTGGAACTGATCAAGACAATAGGTCTACTTAATAGTTCATTATCAGATATAGTGTATATCTATTTTTAAGAAGGTTGCAACCTTCATCATTTGAGCAATGAGCTCTTGGACAGTGTGTCCTCACCCCTAACAGGGTTATCTGTAAAAGACTCCTAACAGGGTCTGACCTTTGACCAAGTATCTATACTTATTGCATTGTAAATAACAACTCCTAACAGGGTTGCAAGATCTTCTAACAAGGATCATTATAAACTAGTACAATTATTTGTGGGTGCTAATTCCCACTGGGGTTTTTACCTATTTTGGTTTTCCGCGTGACCAAAATTGTGTTGTTCAATTCTGTGATATCTTGTTGAGTTTATATTTAAAGTTATTCTGTACTTAATTGAAAAAGAATTGAATCTTGTAGATAACTAATTCAACCCCCCTCTCAGTTATCTCTTGGGACTATTCCAAACAATTGGTATCAGAGCCAAGTGCCTTGGAGAGAAAGCCTAATAGCTTAAGGTAGATCAAATGGCATACTTCAGGAAAGAGATTCCTAAGTTTGATGGAGAGAACTATCTTGACTGGAAGAAAAAAATGATAGCAACACTTTAGTGCATTGGATTTGAGATCTATGAGATTTCCACTCATGCAATTGATGTTCCCACCTTGAAAGACCTTGTAGAAGAAGACTCTACAATTAAACAAAAGGAAGTATTCACCCAAAATGCAATTGTCAAGGAAGCCCTAATTAGTGCCCTATCTGACAGTGGATTTTCTAAGATCAAGAAGGCAGATAAAGAATATTCAATTTGGAAATACTTAGAAGATATGTTTGAAGGATACATCCAAGAAAAGAATGAATGCATAAAAACATGGAAGAAAAGATACAAAAAATTAGAGATGCTACCTGAAGATAACTTCAGAGCTTACAATCAAAGGATCAATGAAGTAGTATCATGCATCAGGAACAATGGGGGAGAAATTTTAGAGGATGATATAATGGACAAACTAATGACCACATTGACAGTAGACTATGAGAGCAAGATCAAAATCCTAGATTAGACTATGAAATTTTCAAAAGAATTCAAGAGAGATACTTTGATCAACAAAATATCTATGTTTGAGATATCCAGATTAAAGACAAAACCTAAAATGGAAACAACTTTCAAATCCTCAGTCCATGGTAATAAATCTTTAAGCAGCTCTAATGAGAAGGAAGAAGTTGATACTAAACTAGAAGAAATCATTTCTATGATTGCTAAGAAGGAAAGAAAAGGTAAAGGGAAATATGAAGGAAAACTACCATTCAAATGTTTTTCATGCAAAAAATTTGGCCACTTTGCATCCAAGTGTCCCACAAGAGTCAAGAAGTTCAAATCAGATTACAAGCCCAAATACACTAAGGAATACTATCATGCTTAAGGTGGTGTAACTGATGATGAATCAGGAGAATATGAAACTAGATTTGTTTCCATTAAAGACATTGAGAAAATGCTTGAGGAGATGGACATTGAAGATGAAAAAGAAGCACAAGAGTTAGCATTCATTTCCAAACCAGACATCAGAACAGATTGGATCATAGACAGCAAGTGTTCACATCACATGACAGGTGACAAAGATAGATTTGTACATATAGATGAATACAAAAGTGGTATGGTTAGATTTGGAGATAACACTCCCAAATCTATCATAGGCAGAGGATCTATCACCTTAGATGGAAAGAATAAGACAGATGATGTTCTTTATGTTGATGGCTTGCATCATAACTTACTAAGTGTTGGACAACTGCTAGATAAAGGATATCAATTGGAATTCAAGAACAACAATTGTATTATCAACAACAAAGAAGGAGACGTGATTGCATCAGGCTCAAAGACCAAAGGTAATGTCTTTCAGCTTAACACTGAAGTAAGTTGTTTTGTTGCAAAAGTGGATGACAGTTGGCTATGGCATAAGAGACTTTGTCATATCAATTTTAACAACATAGTAAAGATAAGTAATGTAAAGGCAGTAAGAGACCTTCCAAGTATTGCAAGAATAGTTGATACAATGTGCAGGTAATGTGTGATGGGGAAGCATGTGAGGACCTCATTTAGGAGTAAATAGAACTCTGTAGAGAACAAATTAGACCTGATACATACAAACCTATGTGGACCTACTCAAAAAAGATCATACTATGGAGAAAGGTATTTTATTTTTTTTGTTGATGATTTCTCAAGGATGATGTGGGTTGCATTCTTAAAAGACAAATCTAAAGATTTTGAGAAGTTCAAAGTATTCAAAGCCAAGGTTGAAGATGAATCTGGATTGAAGATAAAATGTTTGAGATCAGATAGAGGAGGATAATTCACCTATGACCAGTTTTATGATTACTACAATGAACATGGAATCAAAAGAAAGTTAAGTGCACCCAGAACCCCTTAGCAGAATGTGATTGTAGAAAGAAGGAACATGATAATACTTGACACAATGTGCACTATCATGATTGAAGGAAAGGTTTCCCATACCTATTGGAGAGATACAGTCAATACAGTAGTCTATACTATCAATAGAATCAAGTTAAGGCTAGGAGCAGAAAAGACACCTTATGAACTTTGGTTTGGCAATGTACCTATTGTAAAATACTTCAGAATCTTTGGAAGCAAGTGCTACATCAAGAGAGATGACAGTATTGGCAAGTTTGATGCTAGAAGCGATGAAGGTATTTTTCTTGGTTACTCTACAAAAAGAAAAGCCTATAGATGTTTTAATATAAGATTAAAGAAGATCATTGAAAATACTCATGTAAAGATTGATGAGAAATTTATGATTCAAGAAAGATACTATGAATGTGCTCCCATGATTGAAGATGAACCCATACCTATTAGTAAGGACATAGTTATTGAATAAATGTTTGACTATATTGATGTTTCATGCAACAATCCTAAACCAAGTCAAGAAGAATCACAAATTAAAGATGAGAGTGTCACTCCTAAAAAATCAAAATACACATCCAAATACCACTCTAAGGAAGACATCATTGGAGATCAGAGCACTAAATTCTTGACAAGATCTAGAGAAAAAGATTCAACCATTGATGAAGAGGTATGCTTACTTTCACAGATTGAACCCTTAAGTGTTGAAGATGTGTGCAATGATTCAGATTGGCAAAGTCCTATGAAAGAAGAATTGGATCAGATAATCAAGAATGATACATGGGAACTAGTTCCTAGACCTTGTGACAAAAATGTGATTGGAACAAAGTGGATATTCAGGAATAAGATGAATGAAGAAGTCACAGTGGTAAGAAAAAAAGAAAGAATGGTATGTAAAGGATATGTGTAGAGAGAAGGAATAGAATACACTGATACATTTTCCCCTGTGAGTAGAGTGGAAGCTATCAATCTATTTTTGGCCTATGCAACATTCAAGAACTTTAAAGTATATCATATGGATGTGAAGTCAGCCTTTCTGAATGGTGACTTTAAAGAAGAAGTTTAAATAGAACATCCTGAAGGATTCAAAATATTAGACAAACCAGACATGGTATGCAGATTAAAGAAATCCCTTTATGGACTTAAATAGGCCCCAAGAATTTTGTATGAGAGACTTGATGGTTACTTAACCAAGATAGGATTCAAAAAGGGGATAACATATTGCAACTTATTCATGAGAGAGACACGTGATGGACTATTACTTGTTGCTATCTTTGTTGATGACTTTATCTTTGGAGGTAATGACAAGCTTAGTGCATAATTCACCAATGAGATGCAAAGTGATTTTTAAATGAGCATGATTGGACCTATCAATTATTTTCTTGGATTCAATGTAAAACAAACAAAAAAGGCATATTCATAAATCAGTCTATGTATGTGAAGGAGATATTAAAAATTTTCAAAATGGAAGATTGTAAACCAGTAAGCACCCCCATGATAATAGGAAGCAAGATTTCTAAAGATGATGATTCCATGGCAGTTGACAAGACTCTATACAAGTCTATGATTGGAAAACTCATATATCTTACTCAATCTAGACCTTATATTTCTAATGTAGTTGGCATTTTTGGAAGATTTGTAGCTGAACCAAAACAAAACCACTTAATGGAAATAAAAATAATATTCAGATACTTAAAGGGAACTATAAATTGTGGTTTATGGTATCCTAACTCAAAGAATGTACAACTTCATGTGTATACAGATGTAGATTGGGCAGGTTGTGTTGATGATAGGAAAAGTACCTCAGGAGGAGCAGTATTTCTTGGAGACAGGTTGGTTACTTGGCCAAGTAAAAAGCATAATTGTATTTCTCAGTCAACAACAGAAGCTAAGTATGTAGCTGCAGCATTGAATTGCTCTACAATTGTTTGGATCAAATAGATGATTAATGACTTTGGTATTCAGATTGATTATCCTATTGTTATCCATTGTGATAACACTAGCACTATCAATATGTCAAAGAACCATGTGATGCACGCAAAGAAAAAACACATTGAGATCAAATACCACTTTCTAAGAAAAAAAGTTGCAGATAGAGAAGTAAAGCTAGATTATGTGAGCACTAAAGAACAATTAGCAGATATTTTTACAAATCCTTTATCAAAAGATACTTTTGAGTATCTCAGGGAGAAGCTGGGAGTAATTCCCTTTCCTGAGTCTGATTAGAATTTGAAGCAAGAACATCAGTCCTTAGTGACTGGTAAATAGTTTTACTTAATGGTGTTTGACACCCTTTGCCATTGATGTCAAAGGGGGAGTATATAGTAAGGGGAAGCATATATTCTAGGGGAGTATATAGTCATGAAAATAAAAACACAGTCATAGGAGCAACAACAGTGAAAAGGAATCTTTGATGAGGATATTGAGAAGATTGTAAAAATAAGGAAGACACTTTGAGTTGATGATATCATATGTTTCCATCAATGTCAAAGGGGGAGATTTTTGGAGATTTTCTTCTATGCAAATAATTGATTGTATGTTTTTCATTGATGACAACATATAATATACAGTGGTGTCCTATATGCAATTATCAGTACAGATGTTTTGGAGCTATGCATGTTTATTTCCATGGTGTATACATGTTCTAGATGCTATGTGCATTCACAATGATTCAGATATGAAGTTTCAGTTGAGTTATGTTAATCAATTATGGCAGTTACAGTTTCTGGAGATTATCTATGAAGAGCCGATGTAATTACATTGTTTCTTGAGTTGCGCCTATCTTTAGGATATGCGTGTTTTTATTCACATTTAGGTATGAGTTAATGATTTTTATGCAAAGGTTCCAAACATGTTTTTATCAAAATAGTGATGTTGGAGTAAATTTGGTGGAGCCAACTTTGTGAAGTGTCGCGTCCATTCAGTTTGAGTTGCGCGGTCCTAACTTTGATTGCGTGATTAGTTAAGCCGACAAGGCAGTTGCTAAAGTGTTTCCTACATCTGTTTTGACCTTACCCTTGGTGAAGATACATATAGAATTTGAAATGTAATCACTAAGTGTCAAAAATGAAGTGAAAAAGAAAAGACAGAGCAGAGCAGAATGTTACACAATTGAAGATCTATGTGAAGAAACAGAAGAAGACTACAATTCACTAGAATTGATCAAGACAACAAGTCTACTTAATAGTTCATTATCAGATATAGTGTATATCTATTTTTTAGAAGGTTGTAGCTTTCATTATTTGAGTAGTGAGCTCTTAGACAGTGTGTCCTCACCCCTAACAGGGTTATCTGTAAAAGACTCCTAATAGGGTCTGACCTTTGACCAGGTCTCTGTACTTATTGCATTGTAAATAACAACTCCTAATAGGGTTGCAAGATCTTCTAACAAGGATCATTATAAAATAGTACAGTTATTTGTGGGTGCTAATTCCCACTGGGGTTTTTACCTATTTTGGTTTTCCCCGTGACCAAAATTGTGTTGTTCAATTCTGTGATATCTTGTTGAGTTTATATTTAAAGTTATTCTATACTTACTTGAAAAAGAATTGAATCTTGTAGATAACTGATTCACCCCCCCTCTCACTTATCTCTTGGGACTATTCCTAACAATAGTAACCCAATTGTGTTAAGGGTGTTTCACTACTATTTTTATGTGTGGCCAAGTTTTTGCACACCATCTTGGTGCACTTACCGATTTTCTATTATTCTAATAAAATTAGAACTACAACATTCAAAAAATTATGAAGAAAATCAACCCTCTAAGAAAACCCTAAAATTTGGAGCCACAATATTAATTGATGGAATTATCCCTTCAAACCTCATCCCACCTCTTCATTTAGCACCAACAACTACCCTATAATTTTCTAGAAATTGTAACTTTTCTTCTTTTGGTATCCAATGGTCTAGCTGTTCATTTTCCCACCCAAGTCAATTTTTCATTAGAACTTGAGTTTTGATGGCGTAAATTCTGAGAGCCATAACTTTTGACTTGGGTATCCAATTTCCTATTATAACTTATTTTCATTAACATCACAAAGAGATCTACATCGTTAATAGATTTGAATGATGTAGTTGTTTGATTTTTAAATATTTTGGGACTTCCAGGGTCCTCAATCCTGAGTTTGAAGCTACATTGGAGAAATTTCACTCAAAAAAACTTTAATATATTACAAATGGTGTATGATATTAAGGTGGTTTTTTCACCAATAATTGTTTTAGTTTCACTTCTTGGGGTCAAATTTTCAGCTCCATATGAAACCAAATAGGCTGACGTAATTAAAGTAGTAGGTGAATATTTTTGGGCATTTCAAGATTTTGATTGTCATACACCTCATAAGTTTCATCATGAACTCTAAAAAAATTAAATAAAACTAAAAAAAGAGAGGAAAATACAATATTTTTTGATGATTCAACATTTCCCTTACACCACTGGATGCTTTTGCACCAGGCACCCAAAGTAATTTCAAAAGTGACCTTGTCACATTTCAACTATTTAAGGAAAAATAAGATGGTCAACCTTGGCCATAGACAACCATGAGGAATATTCAGTAGACCTTCATTTCTACTTGACCAAATACTCGTACAAATTATTTCTTGTGCTTCCACCCACATGCCGATCCAAGATATCTTCTATCTCCTCCTTTTTTGAAGTAGTTATTAGAGTTTCCCATTGTGTTTTTTCTATTAATCTTTAATTCCTCCATCATTATACTTTCTAAAATATAAAATATTAAGTCCACTTGGTGACTCTACCTCATAAGTATTTCCTAAATCATGCTCCTTTAAGATTCTGCATAGCCCAATTTTTTTATCGGCAACTTATTATATGTTCCTATCAAAGACTTCTATTTTCTCAAATGATTCAAGAATCCATATCCAACCCAAAACTCCTTATATCTCCTCTTTTGATCTACCTTATCCTTTTACTTAATATTCATCATAATAATATTATTTCTCATCTCTTCATGCAAATTCTTTAGGTGCTCTACAAGGTCTTTAGGTTTAACACTCTTCTCTTCTCATTATCCATCTTCCTTACCTCTAAAGCTTTCAATGGAATAATTCCATATACAATTTGGAATGGTTATTTACCAGTTCTCCTATTGATAGAATTATTATATGAAAACCTCACCTATGGTAAAATACAATCTCATCTTTTGGTTTTATCTCCTACCAAACATATTAGCAGGTTGCCCAAACTCCATTTCACTAGTTTTGTTTTCCTATGAGTTCATGGATGGTGTATTGAAATAGACTTCAAATCTGTCTTCAACTTTTTCCTTAATTTATTCTATAAATAACCAACAAACTTGGTATCTCAATACAAAACTATGCTCTTTTGTGGACCATTAAGTCTCACCACCTCTCTGAAAAATAACTCTACAACATGAACACTGTCATTAGTCTTCATATAAGGATTAAAATGTGACATCTTTGAGAAATTTTATAATACCATAAAAATGGAATCATGTCCTCTTCAAGAATTGGTAAACCAAGAACAAAATCTATTCTAATATCCTCCTGTGGTCTCTCTAGTACATGTAATGGATGATATAGGCCTATATTCAATTTGGTTTCTTTTTCCATCTTTCACCTTCTACAATTATGCACAAATTTATTTACATCTTACTACAATTGTGGCCAACAATAATGTTCTCTAACAAGTGCAATGGTCATTTCCTGACCAAAATATCTTGCTAGTCCTCTACTATGCTTCTTCTTAATTAGGTTCTATCTAATGGAACTTCTTGGAATGCACAACTAGATTCCTCTAAATAACATAGCATCTCAGATTATGTAATCCAACAACTTGATTATATTTAATGTAACTGGTTTGATACACAAGATCCCAAATTCTATGAAATTAGGATCATTTGGATAGAAAATCTTGAGTTCATTGATCCCAATCACTTCAACTTGCATTTTGTCAATAAATTTCTCCTCCTACTTAAGGCATCTACAATTATACTAGATCTTCCACTCTTATGATTCAAAAAAATGTAGAGCTTGATAGAATAACTGAGAGGGGGGAGGGGGTGAATGAGTGGCCTCAAAAATTAATCCAATAATCCAACCAAAACTTTATATCACATATATAAAACCTCTAGTTATCTTCATTCCTACAAGATGTATGCCTTGTGTAAATCTAACATATATATACTACTCGGTGAATATGCTATTTACCCTTTTCTTAAGATTTACCGAATAGCAGTTTATCTTTTCTTAACCTTTACCGAATATCAGTAAATAAACTTAGTGTTTACCTACCAATCCTATTTTAGTAATGTGTAAAGAAAAAAATCAAACAAATGAACCATATACACATTTGAAACATGGATTTTTAATGTGGAAACCCTGTTAAGGGAAAAACCACTTGGGTCTGGTAACCCAAAATTTTCACTCTTCTGAAGTGAGCTCGGTGAAGAGCCAACCCTGTTAAAGGTTACAAACACACTTTT
This sequence comes from Thuja plicata, assembly GCA_018584345.1. Taxonomy (NCBI): domain Eukaryota; kingdom Viridiplantae; phylum Streptophyta; class Pinopsida; order Cupressales; family Cupressaceae; genus Thuja; species Thuja plicata. Next base: position 973,188 of record MU224375.1, read on the forward strand.
AAGTGTGATCTTATTAGAGGATTTAAAACCATTGGTTAGTATTTTGACCTTGTGCATTCACTATGCTATCAACAAGTAAAAACCTGTTGACACTCTTGAGTATCTCAATACATTAAGGACTGTTAAATCCCACTATGTTAAGAGATTTTATAATCAATGGTTAAACTAAAACAATAAATGATTTGTTCATGAATAAAACTTAATATTGCAGATTTTCAGATCTATTGTAAGTCCATAATACCTTTCTGATCAATTTTCTCTTCAATGCCTTTTCTCCCCTCCTTATTCTTTTTGCTCGGTGAATGTTGTTACTTCTCTGTTGCTCAGTGTCTGCAGAATTCTTGGCTCTGTCCTTCAGCCTGTATGATCAGATCTGCATGAGGACTTCTATCTTTACCATAATTATACTCAGCATTCCTCTTTTCATAATGAATTAATTGTCTCTTTATATAGACATGATTTCACCATTTAATGTCCTTGCCTTTCTTGTTCTTGATGTAGATAGATTTCTTGATCCACAAATCTTGCCATGCATTGATTTGATCTTTAAAGCATAGCTTTAGATTTATTCCACAAATATCTCCTTATTTTATGTGCTTTAAATCTCCTTCTTATCCTTAGTTTATACAATTGATGAAAATAAAGTAATCAATTAGTTAACTCTAATTATATCTCCTACTAGCTAAGTGTTTTGTTGTTTCCTAACTCTAGTTCTGATCAGTGATCAACTCTTAGTTTTCTTGGTTATTGAATCTAGCTGTCCTCAGGCATCAACATTGTTCGTCAGTCAACACTGTGAATTTCTTGGGGTTCATTTTAGTTATGCTCAGGGTTTCGGTGCTCGGTATACACTGTGACTTCTCAGGGTTCTCTATCCCTCGGTGTGCACTGTCTGTCGATGTTTACTATCACTTGGTGTGCACTGGCTTTATATGTTTAACGATAACAAAAACTTTATCTCTTTGGTTTCTTGAAGTCTTTGACAATATGTATTTGACCAATCAGATTGTATCTAGTTGACATCAATGAAAATACAATATACTAACTGATTTAATGTCTTGCATTTAATTTTTGTATCTCGGTGATCATCAACTTAATAATCTTCAAACATTCAAATAGTTATAGTTCATCAATCTCTCCCTTTGGCATTGATGGAAACATACTTATCACAACAATATGAAATATGTAATGTAAAGCATGCCATATCATACCTAACTTATTATTCTATAAACAATACAAATATCTAACTCTCGGTAAGCTCTTCTAGCTTAGATTTGATTCTTGCAGAGTGCTCTCTTCATTTTTCATTCCCTTCACTAGATAGATGTAGTAGTGTTAACCTTCTCTAGTTCTCTCCCTTAGATGGATGGTTGTTTCTTTGAATCTTTCTCTCCCTTTGACATTTTCTCTCCTTGATGGATATTTATTTTTCTCTCCCTTTCGATGATCATGATAGATGTTTCATAATTGGTTCTCTCTCTCCCTTTGATAGCAATGCCAAACAAAAAATATTTTACTCCTGCCCATCAGCAATACAACTCTATAGTAGCCAACAATTTCTCTAGTGTTTGGTTCTGATAAGTACCTTCTTGTACTGATATATCATTGTAGTCTATTTCTAAGCTTGCATCAACATGAACAATCTTCTTATTATGTATAGGCTGATGTAGTCTCCAAGTCAGCTTAGTGACCAGTAGACAAGGGTCGGACCCCTAGTCTCTTCCTCAAGTACTCAAATGTATCTTTTGGAAATGGATTTATAAATATGTCTTCTAATTATTCTTTAGATTGTACATATTCTAGTATCACCTCTTTCTCTTGAACTTCTTCTCTTAAGTAATGATACTTGATAGAAATGTGCTTTGTCTTAGCGTGCATGATAGGGTTATTTGAAATGTTGTTAGCACTTGTATTATCATAATAGATAATCACTAGAACAAGGATTTCCTTATCCATACCTTTCAGTAATTGCTTGATCCATGCAATGTTAGAGCAATTTGCAGGAGCAACCACATATTCTCCTTTGCATTTGATTGTGAGATGCATCCTTGCTTTTTAATTATCCATGTGACAAGTCTGTCACCCATAAAGAATGCTCCTCCTATTGTGCTCTTTCTATCATCTATGTTTCTAGCCCAATCAACATCTGTATACGCTTGAAGCTCAAATTTTCCTTCTTTATTATACCAAAAGTCATAGTCTCCGGTATTCTTTAGAGATCTTAGAATTATTTTGATAGCAGTCATGTATGATTCCTTGGGATTAGCAGAGAATCTTGCAACTATTCCAACTGCATGTGCTATGTCTGGTCTAGAATGTACAACATACATCAGTTTTCCAATCATAGATCTATATAGGGTCTGATTTACCTCGGTTGACTTGTCTTCCTTTTTCAATTTGCATCCACTTGCCATAGGTGTTCCAACTAGTTTGGAGTCCTCCATCTTGAATATCTTGAGAACTTCTTTGATGTATTTGGATTTTTTAATGTAGATGCCTTCATCCTGTTGAAGAATCTGTAGACCAAGAAAAAATTTGATCTCCCCAAACATTGACATCTTAAAATCTTTTCTCATTTCATTAGAAAATGATTTGCATAACATATGATTACCTCCAAATATGATATCATCAACAAATATCTCAACAATCAAAATGCTATCATCAATATCTTCTTTTAAATATAGATTACTATTATCACTTGTTATTACAAATACAATACTTATGAGATAAGAGTGAATTATTTCATACCATGCTCTTAGTTCTAGTTTCAATCCATACAAGGCTTTGTGTATTCTACAAACCATTTTCCTCTTGTTAGAATCAACAAACCCTTCTGGTTGTTCAATGTATACCTTTTCTTCTAGTATTCCATTTAGAAATGCAAACTTGGCATCCATTTGGTATACTTTGAATTCGTCAAATGCAACATAAGAAATTAGAATCCTTACTCCTTCTAGTATACAAATGGGTGTAAAGGTTTCTCCATAGTCAATACCTTCTTCTTGTGCATACCCTTTGCATACTAGTCTTTCTTTGTTTATTGTGACTTCTCCATTCTCATTCAGTTTGTTTCTGAATATCCATTTGGTACCTATGAAATTTTTCATTCGGTCTAGGTACTAATGTCCATGTTTTTTTCTTTTAAATCTTCTCAATCTCTTCATTCATAGCACTAACCCATTCTTGATTCTCAAGTACAGTATTGACAGATTTAGGCTCAAAATCACAAATCAAACATCTAGTGTTTAGTAACTTACTTCTCATTCTCATTCTAGCTCTTTTGTCTCCTATGATCTGGTTATGTGGATGGTGTCTTCTAAAATACTTGGCAAGTACCGATTCAGATCTTTGTTCATCATTCTGATCATCATCTTAACCTTCATTTAGATCTTCATCGCTTGGTTCATCATTATGAGCAATTTCCTAATTTTTGGTATGTGCGACCTATTGCTCGGGTGCATTGTTCTGTCACTCGGTAGCGATACAATGTTGCTCAGGTAGAGTGTCAGGTTCTTCACTATAGACAAATCTATTTTAATCTTCTGGTTCCTTTTTGCTTTCCTCATCATTTTTCTCAGCAAATTCATCCACTTTGACATTTTCACTTTCAATGATTTTGTTAGAGGATTTGTTAAGACATTTATAATCCTTTCTTTTGGTAGAATAGCCTAGAAATATTCCTTCATCATTTTTGGAGTCAAGCTTTCCATTTCTATCATCTTTTGAAATATAACATTGACTTCCAAAAATTCTAAAGTAACTTACATTTGGTGTGTATCCATACCATAACTCATAAGGTGTCTTATTAGTGTCTTTCTTCAATTGAACTCAGTTTAATGTATAGAAAGAAGTACTGATAACTTCTATCTAGAATGTTTGTGTGATGCCTTTCTCAATCATCAGTGTTCTGGCACAATCAACAATTGATCTATTCCTTCTTTCAAAAATCCCATTCTTCTATGGTGTTCTCGGTGTAGAAACTTGTCTTGTAATTCCATGCTCATTACAAAATTTAGTGAATTCATTAGAAATAAATTCTCCTCCTTTATCTGATCTTTGACATTTTATTTCCTTTCCACTTTGTTTTCCAACTATAGCTTTATAACATTTAAACATCTCAAATGCTTCTGATTTCTCTATTAAGAACATAACATTCATCATTCTAGAATAATCATCAATAAATAGAATGAAGTATCTATCACCATAATTACTCTTTGTTCTCATTGGTCCACATAGGTCAATATGGAATAATTCTAGAATAACATTAGCTGTGTAGGTTTTTCTCTTGAAACTAGACTTTGTCATTCTACCCTTTTGGCAATTCTTACACATGACATGGTTGGGTTTTCACATGCTCGATAAACCTCTTACTTTCCTTTTCTTGATTATCCTAACCATGTTGTCAAAATTCATATGACATAACCTTTTATGCCACAACCAAATGTATTCATTTCTATCCAATAAACAAGTGGTCGCAATATCATCAAGATAGAATAGGTTACCTTTTGTTTGTTCACCAGTACCGATCAACCTTCCTCGTTCATTATAGATCTTTTGCTTTTTGTTTTCAAATGCAACTCTATGTCCTATGTTATTCAGCTGTGAAACACTCAATAGATTGTTGTTAAGTCTTTTCACCTAGTACATATTTTCACATTTGATCAAATTATTCAACATGATGGTTCCTTTACCTTCAACTAGACAAGGTGAGTCATTACCCACTCTTATTGATCCACCATTATAATATTTAAAAGTTTCAAACTTTTCCTTATCTCCAGTCATGTGGTGAGTATAGCCACTATCAATAATCTAGACATCATTTTTACTAACCTTAGATATGAGTGCAATTTCAACATACCTTTCTTCTTCGTCTGAATCATTGTTCATAACAAAAAATACTACCTTAATATATTCATCAGACTCAATGCCAATATTCTCAGCTTTGTTCTCAACTAGGTAACAAGCCTTCTTTCCTTTGTCCTTGTAGTCTCAATTATCTCTTCTGTCAGATTGTCAGTTGCTTCGGTAATCTTGGTCATCAATTCTGCCAAACTTCTTTTCATAAGATTTGTCATTTCTTCTGTCATATTTTCTCTTGTTAGGGCATCTAGGAGAAAAGTGTCCAATCTCTTTACATTTAAAACACACTAATGGTAATTTACCTTTGTATCTACCTTTGTCTCTTTGCAATCTTCTAGCCATTAGTGCTTCAATCTCATCAAGTTCTTGTTCATCACTATCACTTTCACTATCATTTATCATAGTGTGTTTACGACTTGATTTACTTATTTTCAAAGGAGATTTGAATGGAGACTCAATATTTGGTAAGACACTATTGTCAAATTTATTCATCTCAAATGAAATAAGTGTACCAATCAAACTATCTAGAGTAATATTGTTATTTTCTACTACTCTCATTTCTTGTATTGTAGATACTCTAATAGCATAAATAGGCAGTAAGGTTCTTATAAGTTTACTTACCATTATTTCTTCTTCAAGAACACCTCCTACTCCTTAGATAGCATTAACAACCTCTTTGATTCTGCTACTGTACTGAGTGATGTTTTCTCCTTCTTTCATTGTTAGGTCATCAAAACTTCCTCTTAGGCTTCCAACCTTAGCTCTTAGCACATTTTTATCTCCTCAATGTACTAGATTTATTTTGTCCCACATTTTCTTTGCAGTGGTGCATGATTTGACATCTTCAAATTCAGCATCAGAGAGTGAGGAAGCAAGTTCTATCATCATAGAATTGTGTTCATGTTTCTCTCTCAATTGATCAACTATCGAAGGTCCAGAAGGTAAATCAAATTCAGTATCAAAATATTGTGTGACATCATTTCCAATACCTGATAGGTGGAGTCGTATCCTACTTTTCCATGATGCAAAGTTGTCCTTGTTCAACTTAGGCACATCCCTTTTTCTCATCTTGTGATCTTTAGCTTGAGTCTTAAAACTCTCTTCCAAGCACACAAGCTTTGATACCAATTGTTAGAATAACTGAGAGGGGGGGGGGGTGAATCAGTGGTGTAAAAAATTAATCCAATAATCCAACCAAAAATTTATATCACATATATAAAACCTCTAGTTATCTTTAGTCCTACAAGATGTATGCCGTGTGTAAATCTAACATATATATACTGCTCTGTGAATATACTATTTATCCTTTTCTTAAGCTTTTCTGAATAGCAGTTTATCTTTTCTTAACCTTTATTGAATATCAGTAAATAAACTTAGTGTTTACTGACCAATCATTTTTTAGTAATGTGTAAAGCAATGAACCATATACACATTTCACACATGGATTTTTAACATGGAAACCCTGTTAAGGGAAAAACCACTAGGGACCAGTAACTAAAAATTTTCACTCTTTTGAAGTGAGCTTGGTGAAGAGCCAACCCTGTTAAAGGTTACAAACACACTGTTAAGTGCAGCCTTGTTACAAGATTTAAAACCATTTGTTAGACTTTTTAACTTCTACATTCACTATGTTGTCAACAAGTAAAAACCTTTTGATACTCTTGAGTATCTTAATACATTAAGGACTATTAAATCCCACTGTGTTAAGATATTTTTTGAATCAATGGTTAAAATGAAACAGTAAATGATATGTTCATGAATAAAACTTAATATTGCAGATTTTTAGATCTATTGTAAGTCCATAATACTTTTTTGATCAATTTTCTCTTCAATTACTTTGCTCCCCTCCTTGTTCTTTCCTCTCAGTGAATGTTGTTACTTCTCTGTGGCTTGGTGTCTATAGAATTATTGGCTGTGTCCTTCAGCCTATATGATTAGATTTGCATGAAGAATTCTATCTTCACCAGAGTTATACTCAACATTCCTCTTTTCATAAAGAATTACTTGTCTCTTTATATAGACATGATTTCACCATTTAATGTCCTTACCTTTATTTTTCTTGATGTAGATAGCTTTCTTGATCCACAAATCTCACCATGCATTGTTTTAATATTTAAAGAATAGCTTTAGATTTATTCCACAAATCTATCCTTGTTTTCTGTGCTTTAAATCTCCTTCTTATCCTTAGTTTATCTTATCGATGAAAAAAAAGTAATCAATCAGTTAACTCTTATTATAGCTCATGCTAGCTAAGTGTTTTTTCATTTCCTAACTCCGGTTTTGATCAGTGGTCAACTCTTAGTTTTCTCAAATATTGACTCTAGTTGTCCTCGGGCATTGACATTGTTCGTTGGTCAACACTGTGAATTTCTCGGGGTTCATTTCAATTATGCTCGGGGTTGCGGTGCTTGGTATACACTGTGACTGCTCGAGGTTCTCTATCCATTGGTGTGCAATGTCTGTCAGTGTGCAGTGTCTGTCGGTGTTTATTGTCACTCGGTGTACACTAGATTTATATGTTTACTGATAACATAAACTTTATCTCTTTGGTTTCTTGAAGTCTTTGACAATATGTATTTGACCAATCAGATTGTATCTAGTTGACATCAATGAAAATACAATACATTAATTGATTTAATGTCTTTCATTTACTTTTTGTAGCTCGGTGATCATCAACTTAATCATCTTCAAACATTCAATCAGTTATAGTTCATCAGAGCTTTACAAAAAGTCAATACATTTCAAATGTCTCTAGTTTAACTTTCCTTGACTATTAAAATATTGTAACACTTGATGATCAGTATATAAAGAAAAATCTTTTAGTAAAAGATAATGTCACCATTTCTTTAATGAACCATTATATAAAAATTCTAATCATAAACATAATACTTCTTCTTTGCATCATTCAACATTTCACTGAAATAAGCAATGGGTTTACCTTCTTGACTTCAATAGATCCAATGGAATTTTCACTAGCATCACAATCTACTTGAAACACCTTTTTAAAATTTAAAAGTTCCAAAACTAGCTTCTTGTAACTTTTGACTTCATCATATAAAAACTCTTGCCTATGCATGTAGTTGACTTAAACTCTTTTCTATCACCTCTCATTGTTTTAGTTAGGGGTGGACAAATACCATTAAAATTCTTAATAATTTTTTGTGTAAAAACAAGTCAAACCATGAAAACATCTCACCTCAATAATTCTCCTTAGATTAGGCCATTCAAGGATAGCCTTTACTTTTTATGGGTCCATTTTAAGACCATATATTGAGGCAAAAAATCCCAAGTAGACTAACTCTTTCTTCACAAGACTACACTTCTTTAGTTTAATCAATGATTTTTTCTCTTAACTTCTCAAATAATCTATAAAAATGCATTATATGTTCCTCCAATATCTTACTAAAGATCCAAATATCATCCAAGTAAACAATAATTAACTTACTTAAAAATTATTTTAATACTTTGTTCATGAGTCACATGAATGTGCTTGGTGCATTGGTTAGACAAAAAGGAATGACTAACAACCCATAATCCGCCCTTGGTTTTGAAGGTCATTTTACATTCATTTCCTTCTATTATCCAGATTGGGTAATATCCAATCTTCAAATCTATCTTTGTGAAGTACTCAAATCCACTCAAACATTCTATAATATCTTCCATACTTGGAAAGAGAAATATATACAAGTGATAGTATCTTATTGATAACTTAAGAGCATTTACACATTCCCCTTTCTCCATTTATTTGGTTCTAGTACTACAAGTACCATACATGGAATCAAAATTTATCAAATCATCCCATTTTATAAAAAATCTCACACTTGTCTATTCAACTCTTCAATCTCCTTTAGAGTCATTCTATGTTTTTCCTTATTTCAATGAACAATATTTATCACTACTAATAAGTTATCATGTACACTATTAGATACAATATCCCAAACTCATCTAAAACATCTATAACTTCTATAGGTATATCTTCCACTTCTTCGTTGTTATCTTTAGGAATTAAAAATCCATACATGCTTATGCTTCATGAAATCTAGAAATTTTGTTCCATCAACTAAACATATTCTTGGATTACTACATACCTTTTACTCCATCTCCTTAAATGGATTTATCTTGTATCAAACTCTATCCTTTGTCAAGGAATAGGTATTATCATACCCATCATGTATCTCATGATAATTCAATTGTCATGGTCTTCCTAGAAACACATAGCCTTTGTTTTGAATTTTTTCGGTTTGGCCACTTTTCCATGAGACTTAATAATCACATCTTCAATTGGAAGTGAAATGGGGACTACACTTCATTTCTTACTGATTGAACTCTCTAGCCATTTTGAAGTAACTGAAGCATTCTTTTCTGGAGGTGTTTGAAGACCAGTGTCGTCGGTTATTACCATAGTACTCAAAGATTCAGGGTTCATATCAAGTTCCTTCTCCTTCTTGGCATTATTTATGTCTGGGAGCTTGGGTACTTGACTATCCATGTTTATGCCTACTTCTTTAGTAGGATCAAGGTTAGCAATTAACTGATCCTTTAATCCTTTAGTATCTTTTTTCTTTCTCCTTGACTGAGTCACACGAGTAGGAGGCAAGATCTGGGGAATCTTCTTAGATATCTTTGTTTGAACACCTTTAGTTTTAATATAGATAGTACCTGCAAAATAAATATATGGATCAGAAGGAGCTGAACGAGATTGTGAAACAATATCTTCATGACCAACTAAAAGAGCCTCAAAATTAGGGGCCAATATTTTCCCGACTCAACAATTTTTTGACCATCTCTCTGTCCTTCTTATCACATTAAATGATCTACACTGAATATTTTCTTCTTCTTTTATGGTCCAATCTATTTAAGGTAGTGGCCACCCTTGAACATTTTTCTCAAATTATGGATCTAACACACCTTCACCTTATCCCTCTAGAATTCCAGTAGTGTTCATTGTCAAATTCATACAAATGATCTGGTTTAATGTGAACCTAGACCAAAGCCTTCTTTTGACTTCAAATTCATCACAATAATTTTCCCAATAATCCTCCAATTGAGGTACATGATGAAAATATTCATTAACAGTTAAATGCGCTAATGTTTATCCCCTTCTATTAAAGTTTTGTTTTGTAGTATATGGTTGAAGACTCAACTTCTTTAACTCCAGCTCCATATTAAGCTCATCAGATATATATTTGTAGTTGTAATTGCCGAGTTCAATGTGAAACATCACTACAATTTTTCTCTCATCTTTCAACTTCCTATTAATGTGAGCTAGCTACTTACTGAATTTGATTAATACATGACTATCTAGAGCATACCTAAGAAACTTTAAGGATTCAATTTTGAATTGTCTGACTCTGATTAAAGTGAACTTGGTGAACTAAATAAAATAGCTTCCAAAAATATTAACCAACTCCATTGCCTCATTAGACATCCTTTGATTCTCATTTACCCGGATTTCATAAACTAGCCTCCCCACAAAAACATCATTTACTCTCCTAAAATTTTTAGCATACTTCTTCCATTGAAGATGAGGATAGCTTTCATAGATTTTAATTCCCTCTATCTAGAGTTCATGTTGAAGACCACACTATTCCCTTGTGTAGGCTAGAGTGTAGAAAAGGTAAGAGGATATATAGAAACCCTTAATTCCTACAAAGTTACTTAATCCACCCTGTAATTGCTCAGTAATCATTTGGGCCCAATCTAAATATTTCAGACCACTCAACATAACTTGAATATAAAAATATATCCAATCTTCCCAATAAAAAGCATGATAATTTCCTTTGATTCTATTACGCAATATCACAATGTCCCTCACTTAAATTATGAGACGCTCTCTGGTTAAGGGTTTGAGCAACTGGGAACCACCTTTCAGCACATTAAGGAGCCAATTTATAGAAATTAGACTCTTATAAGTCTGATTCTTTTCTAAAAATAAAGAGTATTATGCATTGATAGACCAATATTCATAGGGTGTTCTTTTTCGAGAATTCCCATAGTAGCAATTGTTGTTTCTCTGTCTATGTTCGTGATGTGAGTGTTTCAATGGCTTTCTTGCACAATTAACTAAGAAGATTTTCTTTGTCTTATTCAAGGATCATAATCTCCTCTAGGTCCTTCTTAGGCTTAGGTGATTAACTAAGTCCTAATCCCACTCTTCTTCAAGAGTCTCACACTTGTGCTTCACCTTTGAAAGACTAACACCCTAATAGTTACTTCACTTCCTCTCCTACACTTAGAAGGATCTAATTGACAATTCCAGTCTAACATCCATGAATCATTGCATGGGTGTCCATTATCATGTAGATAGTCCATTTGATCCCATTTTAATCCATTTTGATGGATCTCTTAACTCTTTGTAGTCGAGTCCAAGTTTATGTCATCAAGAGACCTAATTGGGCTTATTCCCTTGTAGCCTTTCACAGTGTGTTTTTCTCACTTCTTTCAAAAATTTCCCAAAGAAGTTGAAAAACCAGTCACACATTCAGATACCCTTCACCACTTTACAAGATATTTTGAAGTTTTTAGTTTCAGAAGTCCTCCGTACATAGGGTTCCTACAATCTAGGATCAATAGGGCTAATAGGCCTAATTTCTAAGACTGTCTGCAACTTAGTAGAAAACTTACTCAAAACTTGGTCTTAGTGATTGGTATGAACTTCACCATCACAGTATGTTAGGATAAGACTAAACCCTAACTAGAACTATACTTAGTCCATACAGTACTATCTTCCACTGCATGAAACATGCCAATTCTTCTATCCTAAACCACTGATCGGGCACTATTAGCTTGCCTAGGGCTTAGTAGTAAAAATAGCTCTCCATATTTCTAAGACTCCTAATCCTAAACATGTGTACACACTCCCCTAACATATCCATCCATCCTTGTGTGTTTCCCATGGCTATATTTCATTGGGGAGCCATGAACTGACTCACTGGTCAGAACAGGACCAGTGGACTCACTAAACACAAAAAATTTAACTAAGACCTTATACTATCTCAAAATGACTAACTTACTTAATGATAAATGTTTGTAACTATCTTAGGAAAACAAAACAACCATTATTTTGAAGCTTTCAATCCATAAGATGGCACTGTCACAATGAAATGCATGGGTTTCTCAAAAAACCATAATTGTAGCCTGTATTGCTCCTTCCAAACTTGTTACAATGAATGACTCCTTCTTAGATTCAAGTCCTTGGGTAACATTACATGCAATATCCATGATTCTAGGCCTTTTTGTTCAATTCCCCACTCTTATTCATAAGGGGATCCAAACATAACCGAGTTGCATGCAACGTTCACAATTATTGCAAATGTTGTCATAGCAACATTTTAGCAACTTTTGGCATCTTTGCCATTATGCCTTCTCCCTAAGTTTTAGGACCTCTAACCTCTTCATTTTGAGGATCCAAGATCATTAAAGGCCTCAAGGCATCTCTATGTCCTCATTTATTTGTTTAGGACACATTCATGACTCAAATCCAACATTTAGCAACTAAGCCTAAGTAATTGAAAAAATACTAACAATAGCTATTGTTGTGACCTTAGTCCTAATGAATAACTCACCTAGACCACATTGCATTGACCTTCTAAGGTATAGAAACAACCTAACTATCTTGACTTGGTCAATGTCAAGTACAAGCCAAAAATTATAAAAACATGGAGGTTAGCCTAGGTGTGCTTCTACACCATCCTCCCCAAAACAAAAAGATCAATCCACCCTTGGTTTGAGGATTCTTGGATCAATCTCCATCTTCTTTAACTCTGATTCTTTGACCCATACTACATCAGCATCTGTTTGATCATGCTTCTTTATCAAGTGTTCCTTGTAGGCTTTGGTTCTAGTCTGTTTGTAGACTATAGTATCCAATACACTGTCAACTCCTATGATTGTAACAAGGGGTAATTGAATTTATTCCACATACCTGATTACTTCTTGGAGACTCTAATCCATGTCTTTCTGTGGTCCTTTGTAATGGACTATGTCTGTAATGCTGAAAATAGGTGACAGTCCACTGTCTTCCGGGAGCTCAACTCTGAATGCATTCTCTCCATAGTTAGCTAAGATAGGACAGGGACATATCCTTCTCATCTACAACTTGTGAGGGACTCCCTTTTAAAGTCTTGATTTTTTAAGATGCACCATGACCATGTCACCCACTTTGAATTGAATAGTTCTTTTACTCTCATCAACCTTGGCTTTATGTTTCATGGTATTCTCTATCAAAGTCTTCCAGACTGTTTCATGTATCTCTTGCATTTCATAGGAAAAATCATCCATATATCCGCTTGCCTTCACTCCATCCTTCAAGTCTCTCAACTCATAGACTCCTCTAGGATGCAATCCATATACTATCTCAAAGGGGCTCTTCCCTGTTGATCTATTGATGGTATCATTATAGGCATACTCTGCTTGCCCAATCAATTGATCCCATTGCTATCCATACTCCTTGGTCAAGCATCTTAGTATATTTCCAAGGCTTCTATTCACCACTTTGCTCTGACCATTAGTTTGGGGATGGTATGCAGACCTAAAGGATAAATTAGTGCCTAATCTTTGCCAAAGAGTCTTCCAAAAATGACTCATAAATGTGGTGTCTCTATCAGACATAATTCTCTTAGGTAACCCATGGATTCTTACTATCTCTTTGAAGAAGAGAGAGGCTATTTGACTGGCATCATTAGTGGTCTTGCATGGCACAAAGTGAGCCATCTTACTGAATTTTCCCACAACTACATAAACACTATCCATCCCTTGTCTTGTCTTAGGTAACCCAACTACAAAATCCATGCTCAAGCAATCCCAAGGCCTAGTGGGAATAGGTAGTGGTTGATAAAGGCCTACATTTGAAGAAGTACCTTTTTCTATTTGACATACAATAAAACTTTCCACATACCTCCTAACATCGAGATTCATCCTTGGCCAATAATAGAACCTTTGAACAGGTTCTTGGGTCTTAGTGATTCCAAAGTGACCACTCAATTCACCATTGTGCTTTTCTTGGATTAAGTTCTCCCTAATAGACCCTCTGGGGACACACAACTAATTTCCCTGGAACAAAAGATTACTTTGCAAAGTGTATTCAGCATACTTACTATGAAAATGGTTTTTGTATTCAACACATACCTTATAAATGTCTGCAAAATCCTCATCATCAACATATAGATCTTTGAAATGATCTATTCCCATGCTCTTCAACTAAATTTCCTGAATTGTGAGAGCTCTCCTAGACAATGCATCTGCCACTTTATTGAGGACACCTTTCTTGTGTTTGATATTAAAGGTATAAGCTTGTAAGTATTCCACCCATTTAATGTGCTTGTGGCTCAACTTCTCTTGAGAATTCAGAAAACTTAAAGCTTGATTATCCGAGTAGACTATGAACTCCTTGGGGAGTAAATAGTGTCTCTATTTCCTTAAAGCCTGAACCAATGCATACATTTCAAGGTCATAGGAAGAATAATTCCTCTTGGCTTCACTCAACTTTTCTGAATGAAATGCTACTAGTCTTCCCTCTTGGCTTAGGACAGCTCCAATAGCCACATTGATTGCATCACACTCAATGGTGAAAAGCTTCTCAAATCTTGGAAAGACTAGGACAGGCTGGGTAGCAATCTTTTCTTTCAGCAACTCAAAACTCTTAGTGGCTTGTTCATTCCATATGAACTTGGTCTTCATTCCTCCTTTGATTGTGTCCAACATAGGAGCACAAAGAGCACTAAACTGCCTTATAAACTTCCTATAATATTGAGCAAGGCCATGAAAAATTCTTACCTATGTTGCTGTCCTTGGAGTAGGCCAATTCATGATGGCTTCCACTTTACTTTTGTCTATTTTCAGATTGCCATGAGAGAAAACAAACCCAAGGTACACTAGCTCTGTTTTGATGAACTCACATTTCTCCAAGTTAATCATCAACTTCTCTTCATGGAGCTTCTTGAAGACAGTCTCAAGCTATTGAAGATGCTCCTCTCTTGTCCTACTATAAATCATTATATCATCAAGATATACTACTGTTAGTCCAAATCTTGATCTTTGTCCTTAGTGTTACTTTTTCAGAGTCGCCTTTTTATTTTCTATATCTCAAGCTGCCTAAGCTCTCATGTTTAAAATCCCAGTGAAAAAACCTCCCCTATGTTCCATCATTGCTTGTTAAAAAGATAAAAGTCTTTTGCTAATGTATCTTTTGAACAGGTTTGAATAGGTTTGAACACCTATGAACAACCTTGAACTCAGTTCAAGAGTGTTCAAGGGTGTTCAAGCTCGTTCATATTTTTATGAAGCAGAAGCGGGTGATTAGCATTTTCTCTAAAGGAGGTGTTTCATGATCATAAGATACAGAACTTTGGTCGATCAAGGGTGGAAGGTTATCGGTTGAAATATTTTGGCTCTTTGTACCAAAGTGTTGGCGGGATATTAAGAAACAGGCTTGAACCATGGTGAACACATACAAACATCCTTGAACTCAGTTCAAGAGTGTTCAAGGGTGTTCAAGAGTGTTCAAGGATCTTTAAAAAGTGACATGTGGCACAAACCAAGGACAACTTCCATCTTTTCAGATGTGGACCCCACTCGGGTAAAGATTTTAATGAAGAGGTCTTTTTGGCGGTGGTTAAGTCATGTCTGAACTGTCGAATTAATGAGGAATTCATGCGACATAAAAGTTTGCACAAAGTGGTAGTTAATGATCGTGTGTGGGAATGGTCACTTCTCTCTTCGAGACATTATTGTCTTAATTATGAGTAATTAATTACTCATTCAAGATGTTTCTTTTAAAAGCTCTTCTTGGTATTTATTATTTTTGAATTGTTGTTGTTGCGCAAAGAGAAGAGGTAAGGGTTTTCGGAGCTCCGGTTGCAGAATTTTTCTCAAAGATCAAGGTAAGTCAGGCTGTCATTCTTCCAGTGTTTAAGTTGAAAAGCTAGTGAATTTTATGGGGGTTTATGTAGCAATTTGCAGTCTATTCTGGCAAGAATGAAGTCAACATTTCATTTCTTTGGGAATGTGTTTAGTTTGGTCTATGAAAATTCTATTGTAACAGACACAAATCTAGAAGGGTATGATATTGAAGGGATAGCTGATAGACTTACTACATGTGTTGAAGAAAATGTCCCTTCTATGGAAATTTTGAGTAGTGGGTTATGTATAGCCGCGTGATTCCCTCCTGCAGTGGTTTTCCCTGAGCTTGTCCATGAATGTATTAAACATTATGACTAGCGAATTGAGTCAATTCTTAACAGAAATGGAAAAGTGTTAATGGCTATGAATATAGGAATTGTTGCCTCGGATTTCCAAATCCAAGAGTGAAATTTTTTAGCTTTCTCTCTTGCCCAATCCCTAGTTAAGTTCAAGCCTAATGCTAATGCGAATCGTACTTCCATGGCTAAGTATTGGTTGTTAAATGCCCAAAGAGGAGGTTCCTGTTTTCCCAAGAAGTTAAACATAAATCACATGCATCCACACATTAGTGATATCATGGTAATGTTGCATAGAGTTAGAGGGTCACCTGAGGCTTCCTTATTTTCAGACTGGTTATTCTACTATGTAGAAATTATTTTAGAGGGTAAGCATAAACTGGATTGGGCTAAGTTAATTGCAGAATCCATGAGGGAACAGTTGAATAGTTCCAAGCATACTAGCTGTAGCTTTTATATGTCTTCTTATCTGATTTATTGCCTAGCATGCAGTAGGATATGGGATGGCATGGTTCACAAGCCTTGGATTGATGGCATGTGTGTGTTTGAATATTTCTCTATGCTTCACAAAGATAGTGTGATTCAGAATTATAGGAGAGTTCATGATACTTTTATGGGAAAGCTTTGCTTTGAAATGTCTAGAGATTCGGCCAGGAGGATAAGCTCAGAAGCTCAACACTTTGTGACTAGGTTTGGGAGTTATTATATCCAATTCCCTAGGTTCTCTTATTTAATAATTGGTGGTTTTGAGGATGCCCCTACCAAATTTCCTAGATATGCATTTGACTGTTTCATCTTTGCTAAAATCTATAGACACCTCATCGTTGTGCTAAAATGTTTCCTTCCTAGAGACCGAGGTGAAAAAATATTCCCATTGCAGCTAGGAAAGATTTCATGTCTAACCTTTGAAGATGCCATAAGTATCGGAAGTGACCTTGGTCATTTTGATTTCAAGTACTACACAGAGAGAATAGGCTTCGATAACAAAAATTTTGCTAGCAGCAGCCTGGGTTTAAGGTCTCACATGTTTCCAATTCCTTGTTTAGAGGATTTCTGGGAGGATTGTGTAAACGAATCTCAAGTCATGACCAGAAGCCATAGTAGACTCTACATCTCGCAAATTCTATCTATGAGAATACAGTTCAACATAGGAGTAACAGATAATGGTTCTGATGTAATTGAGCCTAATTTCAAAAGACTTCTGGATACTGAAGAGGTAGATGTTGATTGGTTAAAGGAGGAAGAAGATGAAATTCAAAGCAGAACACAACATGTTCTCAAATTAACTGAGAAATGGCTGCAAGCAAAAATAGAGCAGTGTAGTCCTAAAACGAATGGAAATAAATCTTCAATTTTTTTTCTCCCCCCATTGTTTCTAATATGCCTAAAACATTTGGTAATGCAGGTTCATCTGGTAAGAAATAGAAGAAAGAATCTAAAAAGAAGTATGTTGCAGAGCTTTCATCTGTGGTCTCTCCTCAATGTATCACTAGGTCGCACTCCTGATCACAAAAGAAGGTGAAGATGACTCAAGAACAGATGGAGACAGTTAATCTGGAAGATGACAAGTTTGAAGACTTGAATTATGAAATTGGTGATGATGATCAAATTGGGAAAGATATTTTTGATTTTGAAGATGTAACCCTGGATTTAATGGATACTCCTATTAAAGTTGGTCTCCAACCAAAAATAACCAGTGACATGCCCAAATGGTTAACTTCTTTAGTCAATAAGAAGTGGAATCTGATTCCTATGTCAATACCAGTGCAAGACATTGTGAGTAAGTATGCTCAGAAAACCACTAAAGCCAAGAAGGTGAAAAGAATAGTGCGCATGTTTTCTGATGCTAAGACTGGAAATTGGATAGCCGAGGTTGCTAATTATAGGCCTAAGGAAGACAAGAAAGATGTGGTGGTTGAGGACTTTGAAGTTACCAAAATTAAGTTGGGAACAATGGACAGAGCCGGGAAAAACCACCTATTTAAAGAAACAGCCCAACAAATGCTAATTACATCAGTGTAGGATAGCAAAGAGAAGAAAGAATTGAAATAGACCATTGTTTCACTTTATCAGTTTATTAATGCATTTTGCAACTTTGATGCTACCCTGTTGTCTCAGTCTTCTCAAGTGTTTGATCCTAATTCTGAAGAAAGTAAGACTCTACTGAATCAAGTTCAAAGGGGATGAACTTTAGTTTCTTCAGTTGATGAATGGATGGCTCAAGTGCTAAATAGTGGTAGATAGTATATTAAATATTCCCATTCAATTCTTCATAACACTGAGACAATGATAGGGGAACTGCAGGCTCAACATCAAGTATGGGGCACAGATGAAGAAAATTGGGTGTCAACAATGACCAAATTTATGGAAATTGAAAGGCACGACTTTAATAAATTCTATGCAGAAAAGTCACTTAAAGGTGCCGAGGAGTCTTATTTCTTCATACTCAGAAAAAACATCAGCTGGCGTATTGCTCTGATAAGAAGTGACATTATGGAGAATAAAGAATATGAAGCTGAAGCAAAGAAAATCCAAAAGGCTGCCCTAACAGAGTTGAAAGTGATTAATTTCACTTATACCTATCCCTTTGTCTTTGGTGAACAAGAACTAAAAGGTGCTTTGGATGCTTTTGAATCAGCTATTAAAACTATCAGAGAAAAGATTCATCCCAAGGCCTCTGATTTGACCCAGATAGCAAGGATTGAATCCATGCTTTATTTGTGTGTTGATCAGTTATCCAATGTTACTGATAAGGTGAAGAAGCTAAGCTGGAATAAAGACGCCTCCATGGCCCGAATAGTGAACTCTAAAATCCTACACCTGTCACTTACAAAGGAATTAGCTCAAGCATACAAAGAATGGAAGCCGACTCAATTGGTTACCGATGAAGAAGGAAGTCCAGCGACAAGCAAGGATCGTGCCTTAGATAAAGAGCCTGATTCAGCCATCTAGTTTCCCTTTTTACTATGTTATTATGCTAAAATTTAGGGAAATGTGTCCTCTATCTAATGGATTAGTTACTTAAATATTTTCCCGAGAGGCCATGTTTTTTAGGAGGCCTCTCAGTGCTCTGTTTCTATTTATTCTGGTTGCTAAAACTTTGGAAGGGTTCGGAAAAACTTTGGATATAGATAGTTTGGATAACTATAGTTCAGATGGTGAATGTTATGAGCAGAATTGATTTCAAACAATTATTTGTGTAGTAATTTTTGAATGATATGATAGGAAGGTTATTAAATATGTGTTGTTTATGACCTATAGCAAGGTGCCCTGTGCCGGCATATTGTTTGGCCTATTTTATATCTTTGTCAACTGTTGCATGATATCTAAATCTTGAATTTTATCTCTTATCTATTATCTGTAGTTAGAAGTTTTTTTATGTTTTTCATCAAATGTCATTGCGGAAGTGACTGTGTTTCCTTCATATTCATTATCGGGTTATATTTTCTTTACAGTTGTTTAGAAGCATGTCATCAAAGAATGATATTGCTGCCTTTATAAGCTTTCTGGTCAAAAGCTAACCGATTAAATTATTATCTCATTTCATTGAATATCATATTAGGGAGTTGTACCTATTATAAAATTCAGAGGGAAGTGATCATGAAAGACACTTACCCAACTCTTAGAAATAGTTTGTCTTTTAAGGGTGATAGAGTAAACTTCAAAGGCTATTTGTAGAAAGACAAATCTGTTTACTAACAACTACTAAAAATTTGCCAATGTAGTCTTTGAGGACTTCATTCATGAGCCTCATGAATGTGGAGGGGGCATTAGACAATCCAAATGGCATGAGAATCCATTCATACAAACCTTCATTGGTTTTGAATGCTATCTTCCATTCATCTCCCTCATGTATCCTAATTTGGTGATAGCCACTCTTCAAGTCTATCTTACTAAAGTACTTAGCTTCACCTAGACAATTCATTAGGTCCTCAATCCTAGGTATGTGAAACCTATACCTAATGGTTATCCTATTTATGGCTCTTGAATCAGTACAAATTCTCCATGTTCCTCCTTTCTTTGGTGCTAGGACAGTAGGTACTGCACAAGGGCTAATTCTTTTCTTGATAAGGCATTGGTTAAGGAGTTCTTCTATTTGCCTAGCGATTTCCTCATTTTGTTGAGGTGTAATCTTGTAGGCTTCCTCATTAGGTAGAGTAGCTCTGGGTATGAAGTCTATCCTATGACTTATGGCTCTTTTAGGGGGTAATGTTGATGGTTATCCATCACTTACTATGCCTTCATAAGTCTGCAACATAATTTGTATCTCATTAGGTATCTTTGATTTCTTGTCTCCTTTTTCTTCATTCTTTTCTCTTGGTCTTTGCACCAATGCATAGTCAACTCCTTCTCCTTCTTCCATGGCTTCTATGAATTCTTTCACACCCACCATAAGCACATTAGGACTTGTTGTCTTCACATCTGTATCTTCTAACAATGATTGGATCTTGAAAGTTACTTTATCTTTCTTGAATGTATAGGAGTTCTTCACTCCATCATGGATAGCTTGGTGGTCAAATTGCCATGGCCTACCTAGGATAAAATGACATGCACCCATGGGAATCACATCGCATAGAACCTTGTCCTTATATCTCCCTATAGAGAAATCTACCCATGCTTGCTCATTGACTAAGACATGTTGTCCCTTATTGAGCCATGTGACCTTGTAAGGATGGGTATGAGGTATCCTTGTCATGCCTAACTTGCTGACTGCTTCCTCTAACACAATGTTGTTAGTAGACCCTAAGTCTATAATGACTCTACATACTTTTCCCATCACCTTACATTTGATTATGAATAGAGACCACCTTTGGCTTGGCTCCTCCTTGACTGGTTCCTTGATCAATATTCTCCTCATCATGAGGTTCTCTCCTTCTTCAAAATTCAGTGGTACCTCAGAGTGTGTCTCTGCTACATTTGTCTCTTCATGAACTAGATTAGTTCTCTTATTACCTCCCTGAGAAGTAATACCCTTCTCTAGACACCTATAGGCAGGGTGTCCCATTTGGTTGCAATGGTAACATTTCATATTGGCAAAGTAATTGCCTCTTCCTTGTCCACCACTTCTACCTTTGAAACTTGAGTTCCTTCCTCTTCCACCTCTACTAGAACTTCCCTCTTCTAGCTCAGTGTACTTTAATTCTCCTTGTGTCCTTGATTCTGAACTTCTTCCACCATAACCACCTCTTGTTCCTCTATTATCCCTTCCTCTACCTCTTTCTTTGGAGGTTTTCTCTTGCTTTCTTTTGCCTTTCTCCTCTATCTTCAAGGCCATTTGATAACATTGGTGAATGGTTTTGAAGTTCACAAGACTCATGTCTTCTTGAATAGACCACTTGAGTCCATTCAAGTATCTAGCTAGCTTGATGTTTTAATCTTCCACCACTTGTGACCTTAAGCACAACTTTTGGAACTCTTCGATGTATGCTTGGACATCCAAATCCTTTTGTCTAAGATTGTGTCTTCTCCTATGCAGCTGAACCTCATAATCATCAAGTAAGTAATTCTACTTGACTTTAGTCACCATTCCCTTCCATGAGACTATAGTGATGACATGTAACTAATTGAATGTTTGATAATGTTAAGTAAAGATGATGCAAGACATTAAATCAGTTAATGGTTTGTATTGTCATTGATGTCAACTTGATATCATCTGTACGTTGATGTACATAATGCCAAAGACTTCAAAGAAGCAATGGAAAAGAGATTATGCTTTCATCAATACATAAAAGTCAAGTATTCACTAAGTGATAGACAACACCGATGGAGTGCACACCATCGGTAAAGGCAAAGAACAAAAGTCATAGTGATACCCGATGAGCTTAAAATAGAGTTGCCCGATGAGAAAAATCCAATGATGCTCAATGGATGGAGATCCCAAAGCTGACTGGAGTCACACCGATGGAACTGACAATTGTCACCAATGACTAACTGCAAAGATGACTGACAAAACAGAGAGTTCATAAAATGAAAAAATATCTAGCTAGTAGAGCTTAAAGATAGACTTAACTGGTTGTTTTATTTGTTTTATTTGACTAGAGTTAAGTAATTGATTTAAAGAAGATTTGTACAGTTGGCAAGATGATAACTACAAGATAAATCAGGAGTTAAAACTATAAATCAGATTGGCTGGATTGTTTTTCACACCAAGAATCAAGAATCAAGAATCAAGAAACAGGGAATATCATGTCTATATAAGAGACAAGCATAATTCATTTCCAAAAATCACATACACAAGAAGGGGAGTGAATAGAAAGAGGATGCCAAAGAGAAACTAATGAAGGATAACTTCATACAGTCCTAATCAATCAAGATGAAGGAGAGCTAAAGAATTCTGTAGACACCGACGAATAGTGAAGCACAACATCATAGAGCAGTAAGTGTGGAGAAAAAAAAATTGAATTGATACATTGATCAGAGAGGTAATGTACTTAAATAGATCTAAAAATCTAAAATTCAAGTTTCATTAGAAATAGGTCATAGTGTTTCAGTTTAACCATTGAAGCATCAAGTCTCTTAACAGAGCAGGACTTAACCATCTTCTAAATATTGAGGTACATCCCAAGGAGTGACAAAAAGGTTGATTCATGAAAGTAGAATTGAAATTGCATAAAGCCTATTGATAGCCTAAGAAGAAGGTTGATTCAAGGATGGTAGCAAGATTTTCTTAAAGCCTATTGATAGTCTAAGAAGGAGGCTGATTCAAGGATGGTAGAAAATAAATGCCCGATACTAAGTGACAACCTCTATGTATAAAATCATCTAACAAGGTCACACCTAACAGTGTGTTTGTAACCTTTAACAGGGTTAGCTCCTAACAGGGCTCACTTCAGAAGAGTGAAAATTTGGGGTACCGGTCCTAGTGGTTTTCCCCTAAACAGGGTTTCCATGTTAAAATCCATGTGTTATGTGTGTATGGTTTATTACTTTACTATTTTACATTTCACATATGTATTTCTGGATTGATTGGTATACTTTACACATTTACTGAGTATCGGTAAATAGTTTTACTGCTTATCAGTAATCAAGGAGAATAAGGACAGACAAGGTAAACCGATAGACAGTTAATTACTATAAGTATTTCATGGCATGCATCTTGTAGGGACTTAATAATCTGAGATATATTTGATTGGTGGTTAGTGATTAAAGGATAAATTTTTGAGGCCACTGATTCACCCCCCCCCCCTCAGTTATTACTAACAATTGGTATCAAAGCTTGTGTGCTTAGAAGGAAGGTTTCAAGACCTAAGTAAAGATCACAAGATGAACATACGAGATGTGCCCAAGTTGAACAAAGATAACTTTGCTTCATGACAAAGAAAGATAAGACTCCACTTATCAGGTATTAGTAATGATGTTACTCAATACTTAGATACTGAATATGTGTTGCCTACAGGACCATTGATAGTAGATCAATTGAGAGAGATACATGGGCATAACTACATGGTTATAGAGCTTTCTTCTTCACTCTTTGATGCTGAATTTGAAGATGTCAAGGAATGCAAAACTGTAAAGAAAATGTGGGACAAACTGAAGCTTGTACATGGAGGTGATACAAATGTTCTGAGAGCCAAGGCAGAAAGCCTTCGGGGAAATTTTGATGATCTTAGAATGAAAGAAGGATAAAACATCACATAGTACAACACAAGAATAAAAGAAGTAGTCAATGCTATACGAGGTGTGTGAGGTACACTTGAAGAGAAAACAGTGGTAAGTAAAATCTTAAGAACCTTATTGCCTGTATATGCTATTAGAGTTTCTGCTATTCAAGAAATGAGAGTAGTAGAAAACAATACAGTTACTCTTGATAGCTTAATTGGTAGACTGATTTCATTTGAGATGAATAACTTTGATAATAGTGTCTTACCAAGTTTAGAGTCTGCATTTAAGTCTTCTATAAAAATAAGCAAATCCAATCATAGATATTCATCTAGAAGGGACAATGAAAGTGAAAGTGAAAGTGAAGAAGAAGATCTAGATGAAATAGAAGCACTCATGGAAAGGAGAATGCAAAGAGGCAAAGGTAAATACAAAGGTAAGTTACCACTTGTATGCTTTAATTGTAAAGAGATTGGACACTTTGCTGCAAGATGTCCTAACAGAAGAAAAGATGGCAGAAGTAATGACAGATCTTTTGAGAAGAAATCTGACAGAGGTGATAACAAAGATTATAGAGGTTACCGATAATCAGAAAAAAAGGATACGCGAGACTTCAAGGATAAAGGCAAGAAGGATAGCGAACTAGTTTCTTGCAAAGATGAAGATATTGACACCAAACCTGATGATGACATTGAGGTGGTATTTGTAGTTGTGAAGGATGATTCAGATGAAGATGAAAGGTATGAAGAAACTGCACTCATATCTAAGGTTAGTATGAATGATATTTGGATTATAGATAGTGGCTACACTCACCATATGACTGGTGAAAAAGAAAATTTTAACACTTTTGAATATTATAATGGTGGTACAATAAGAATGGGAAATGACACACCTTGTCCAATTGAAGGTAAAGGAACAATAATGTTGAATAACCTGATTAAATGTGAAAATACTTATTGGGTAAAAGGATTGAATTATAATCTGTTGAGTGTTTCTTAGCTGAATAATTTAGGTCACAAAGTAGCATTTGAAAACAAGAAGGCAAAGATCTTCAATGAATCAGAAAAACTGATTGGTACCGCTGGACAGACTAAAGGTAACTTATTCTATCTGAATGATACTAACACCACTTGCTTAATGACTAGAAATGAAGACATATGGTTGTGGCACAAAATATTGTGTCATGTGAATTTTGACAACATGATGAAAATA
>MU224375.1:998128-1008527 GCA_018584345.1 Thuja plicata
TATGTGGACCTATGAGGACAAAGAGCTATTATGGGGATAGATATTTTATTCTCTTTGTTGATGATTACTCTAGAATGATGACAGTCATGTTTCTAAAAGAAAAATCTAAAGCATTCAAGATGTTTAATTGGTATTGTAGACGTCCAAAATTGTCCTTATATTACTTTAATTAATATTCCCATAACATTATAGTTAATTTTAATTAATTATATTTATTATATTCTCCTATCTATTTAATTAAATTTATTTAATTAAATATGATTCACTTCCCTTAGTATTTGAATTTAATTTAAATACTACCCCCTTTTAATGTATTAAATCTTATTTAATACATTATCCCTCATTGATTCCCTTTAAATAAATTTTTAATTTATTTATTCCTTCACATGACTTAAATTCTACTAAACCAAATTAATCTAAATTTTTAATTTAATTTAAGCTAATTTCAACCTAGATCCTACCCTACCTCACATCACTCTCACCAAATAGACCTATCTATTAATTAACTAAGGTTAATTAAGCTAATTTCTTGATTCCTACACCAATTAGTCCTAATTATTTGCTCACACATGTGTGAGAAAATTTTCAAAAATTGTCTTTTCCAAATAATCCTTATTTGGTGCCAACAAAGTTTCTTACACCCATTATGACACCTTCTTACACTTTCTAAAAGTGTTTCATTGGACTAAAACTCTTACACTCTCTTACACCTCTTACAAGATCCTTCACATGTGTACTTTATGTACACTTTGACCCATCACATCCAAAGTTGCTCACACATGTGTGAGCAAAGTGGACCACTTGCATGGCTTATGTGTCCCTCATGTGGCACCTATATGGATGTCACATGAGCTCCACTTCATCCAAGCCCTCTCTCTCCTCCAAAAAATCTATAAATAGAGACTATTGTCAAGAGCAAATCATCTCCCTTTTATGCATTGTTATCATGCTAGTTTAGTGCTAGAATTTTAGAGTGTATTTCATGTTCATGCTTTAGATAATCTAGAAATCCCATCTTAGGTAATAATGGTGAGTGAATCTTAGTTTATTTGTTCTTGCATCTTCATCCTAGTATAGTTCTTTTATTTTCATCTTTATTGGTGGAGGCTTGACACAAGTTCCTCATACTTGTTCTTGAGCTCTTCATCTATCATTAGATTACATTCTAGTTTCCATTCATCAAATCATAGTGGGATTTTATTATTGTGTTTGGAGAGCACACCCACAAATCTCTCTAAAATAAAATCAACAAGGCTTGGGTGCACTTGTTTGGCTCATCGGAGGTTGTGATGGATCTCTTGTTGTTTTTTGGTAGTATGCTTCTTAGACATGTTTAATGTAGCTTATTGATTATACATCTCTAATGTTTGCATCTCTGAGCGTGCTCCCAATAGGTTAGATTATATCACATATATTTTGGCATGCCCGATGGGACCCACGTCCCTTGTTTTCTAACTTTTATTGCAGATTTTTTGCATTTTGGAAAATTTTTACGCAGACCCGTCTGCGCTCTAGAGTCATCATTTCCGCAGATTACCATCTCTGCTTCTCAGCTATCTATGAAACTCGGCCGTCTGTGCCAATACTTCACCATCTCCGCCTGTGCAAAAAAACTTATAAAAACTATGGTTTAAAATTATTTTTTGTCAACTTGCAACATTTTTTAACTCTCTGATTTCTAATAGTAACGAAAATTTTTAAGGGTTAAATGCTGATTAATTTGATAAAAATGTTATTTTTTAGTTTGAATAAGCTTGTTTCTTTTTAATAAAATATAACTGTCTATCTTTTGCCATCTATACAGGTCTGTCACCATTTCCATAGATCACCATCTGCATAGATTACCGTCTTCGACGATTTGCCATCTATGCCTTTTTCTAGGTTTGGTGTTCTTTGGAGCATCTAAAAATCTGAAGTTTGAAACTACTAACAAATTTCATGCAGGTTCCATAAATGATTTTAAAATATTATCTAAATGAACTTGTATGATTAACCATTTGTCTTGGAATGAATGTTTCTTAAAATGAACCTCACCCAATATTTAATGTTTAAGGGAATGAACTTCATCACTCTTGAATGACTTAAAGTGAATCAACACACCTTTACAAGCTTTCATTCTTGCTGTGTGGGAAAACAATTGAACATGTATGTTTAATCACACTATTATGTCTTTTGCTTAGGTAGAAAACACATAGTTTTGCTTTAACTAGGTTCAATTTGGAATGAACTCTTTTTGGTGTGTTTGAAGAAGTGTTTTTTAACACTTCTTTTGAGCTATTTTGTCATTAGATTAGACTCATTAAAATATGTGACACTATGATAAACTATAGTCGTATCCTCTCCCCTTGCCTTCGTAGATCTTGGGTGAAGAGAAAGCTTAGCTTAATCAAGCTTCTAGAGAGGCCTGTCTAGAGGGAGTGCTTCCCCTTTAGAGGATGACCTCAAACTGGTAATCCCTTCAGCCGGTATATAAATAAAGTGTGACCCAAAGGTCCTCTTTATCCCTTCAAGCTCAGGCAAGTCATGTTGAATGGTAGTCCATACTGAGTGAATATCTTCAGCATACTGGCATGGTTGAACTAGAGACTTAAGTGTCTCACGCCATACAAACTGATTACGGGGATGCCACGAAACCTTACTAGCAACTATAAATTAGTAGCCTACCTGATTCACCTCCAAACGGTGACTTATTATAGTGCAAGGGGAGGGAAGATTCTCCCCCCAAGATTCTCATCATACTTGTCCCAAGGTATTGTATTGTGAAAGATATCTTCGTAGCACGGCAACAATACTTGGAAAAAGGAAAAAACATAGGTGCCCTTCCAGGGATAACATGCTATGTGAGTTGAAGGACTACCAAGCAATGGGCCTATAATATTTCATGTGAATCCAAATTCCTAAGGTAGCTACTGTTTGAACTGTCATCGTTGTGCTAGACCTAGAAAAAATATAAGTGGCATGAAAGAGTCGCTTGAACATACACAAATGAGATATTACAAAGTTGAAGCAAGATTCCCTAATATCACATTTTCTAGTATCCCTCAAGGTTGCTTTGTCCCTTGTTGGATTGTTTTGAGATGTGTGTCTATTATTTTCTGGTTTTCTTGTGCTAAAAATTAGTACTTGCCATTGAACAAATTTTCTCAAAATCAAACTGAAGGTCAAAAATCTACCCAAAATTTCAACACACTGCCTTAGTCATAGTCGGCCATCTCCGCTCTAGATCTGCCATCTACGCAGATTACCATCTATGCAGATCACCGTCTGCGAAGATCGTCAGCTGCATCTGAGACTACCGTCTCTGTTTCAAAATAGTGAGCTTCAAAATTGGCCGAGATAATCAAAATTTGACCTTCTACAGGACCCTAGAATCATTTTTCCTAGATCATTCATTCATTCGGCCAAAATCAATTTTTCCATGACATGACCAATTTCAAGAAACATAAGAAGGTTAAGCTTCCAACACCTCCAATCCTTAGAGAGCAAAAAGAAACCACCCGTAAATCCAAGGAATACCAACACATTGCAACATCTATCAAACAAGAGATTGAACATCATGAGAAACTTGACAAAATCCTCTACAACAACAAAGTTTGCAATTTCATGGCCAAGTTTTCAATCAATAATGATTTTGTCACCATTGAACAATATGATTAGGTAACACCTTGCTTCTAGATCATTCTTCCATTTCTTCCATCATCATTCTTCCTCCTTCTAGAGCATTAGATCAAAATCAAATCAAATCTTTAGATTGAAAGACCTTAATCAAAGTATCACAAACCTTCATCCTCAAACAAACACAACATTGCTTATAGACCATCAGTCCGTCTCAAGTAATTTAAATCCCTTAGTGATGTCCTACTTTGCTTGAGATCACAAGTCCATCTTCAAGTAGAATAGGTATTACTTTAAATCCTTTTGTGTTTGTATCATCATAAGGTTTAGTATGCTTAGGGTTTGTTCCAAAAACCTCTAAATCAATTATCAATCAATCAATCAAATCCAATCAAAGATCTTTTCTCCATTTCATTTCTTACATCTCCTTGTCTTCCATTCTTCTACCATTATATGGTTGTCACTCGATCCCAAGCTAGAAACATGAGGCAAACAACATTCAACACTGTTAATCGTGAGGAGAACCCATTTGCCACATAATACTTTCATGAAAGTGGGGTATGAGCTGAAGAAGTGGCCGAAGAAACTGAATTAGTGGACCAAAAAGAAAGGCCCACCCGAGTAAATGACTTCCTTAGAGACCCCTACAACTTGAAAATGGTTGAGAAGGCCATTTTGCATAACAGTGATGAAATATTCTTAAATCTTATTCATAACGGTGTCACAGTTCCTGTTGACTTTGATGAAACACTCCTTACTAGAAATGTCACTAAAGTCACTGCTACCACTACTGCAGCCATGGATTCTACTTCAAATGCTACATCATCATGTGACACTAGTAAGGGTCCTATTAGCGAACCTCCCACACCAGTACCAATATCAGCACCTGTATCAACAACTACATCAATACCCTAATTGACACCTGAACAAATTCAATAGATCATAAGTGCTTTGCCAAACAATACTACACATAATATCACTCAAACGATAATGACTCAAGGAGAAAGTGCTAATGTCAACAACATAAGGCAAGTTTCCATGCCTTTGTCTTCATCTTTGTTTCAAACAATGGGGGCAAAAACATCTGCAACCAATACATCGCAAGCCTATCAATATATACCTCCTCCTACCATTGGTATGATCTCCATAGGCTTTTCAACTGCACAATTTGGAGGAGGCAGAGGTTATGTACCCCTATTTTTCACACAGAATACTCCAGATTTCACCCAACAATTCAATGAGCTCAAGAGCATTGTACAAGGTTTACAAAATGGGGGCAAGAAGGATTTTTCTTTTGAAGAGATTTGTCCCTATCCATTTGACAAGTCTATCACAATGCAACCATTCCCACTAAACTTTGAGATGCCCAAATTTGAGAAATACAAAGGTGAAACATGTCCTCTACAACATCTCAAAGAGTTTTACATTGAATGTCAAGAGGTCACCTATAACGAGAATTACCTAAAAAGACTTTTCACTAGGAGTCTTGGAGGCACAGCCTTGGAATGGTTCATGGCCCTTCCTTATGGGTGAATCTCTACCTTCTCTGACCTTGCAGAGAAGTTTTTTGGACAATATTCATATAACATTGAGCATCAAGAAACACTCAATGATTTGTGCAATACTAAACAAAATAATGGAGAAACCTTTGCTAGTTTCTTACAACGATGGAGACATATTGCAAATCACATGCCATGGAAAATACCTAATAGTTACTTAATTGACATCTTCACAAAGAATTTAATCTCTAAGATGTCCTTCCAAATGAAAATGGCTTCACCTGACACCTTTGAATCCCTTGTCAAGAAGGGAAAAGACATTGAAGATGGCCTTTTGTAAAGAGGTAGCATCAAACATTATGCTCCTTCCAATAATGATAAACCAAAATTTTGGAGTAAGAACAAAGGAGTTGTCAATGATGGAGTGACTGATGTCAAGCATGTTCAAAATGTTTAAGCATCCAACAATAACAATCAAAATAATCGCAATAACAATCAGAATCAAAATCACTATCGCAACAACAATCAAAATCAAAATCAGAATCCACACAATCAAAAAAATTAGAATCAGAACAATAATCAACAATCATGCAATCAATCATTCTTGTTCCCTCGCAACAACTACAACAATAATCAACAACAACAATAACGATAATCGACAACGATGACAATTCATAGCTTTAACAGAACCTTTAGATGTGGTCTTTAAACAACTTGCAGATCAAGGAATGATAGTTTACCCAAATACTCGACCTTTTGATGAAAATCAACCTAAACTTGTTTGGTATAGGGATAATGAGTATTGTGATTATCATCGCATCAAGGGGCATGATACTAAGAAATGCATGAAGCTTAGACACTTTGTGCAAGATCTCATTGAGGATGGGAAAATTGAAGTTGAAGGTTAGATTGCATCCTCATCTAATGTGAAACTTAAAGTCTAAAATCAACCTTTCCCTCCTCATAATAAAAACAATGCATCAAACGCAATCCCATATGACTATTCTACTAATACTATTACAGGCCATGACCGAACATGTGGGAGTTTAAGTGAAAATGATATCTTTGGGTTTGACTCTCTTTGTGGCCGCATTGAAGAAACTGACACGCATGTTAATACCATAATCCTCAAAGCTTCTAATTGTAATTCTATGACATGTAGACCCAGAGTCACTATTCAATCTGCTAATAAACCTTCTACATCTGCAAATCCACTAGCTACACCATCTACTGCTGCTTGACTTGTTTCGCACTTTGACTTGTTGGCCCAATTACAAAAGATGCCTGCACAGATATCTATCCTAGAGCTCTTGACCACTTCACCAATTCACAGAGAAGTCCTTGATAAAGCTCTAAATGAATCTTGTGTCCTTGAGAACATCAACACTGCATAATTCAAAGCTATGATAGGGAACCTAGCCATGCAAGAACATCTAGTCTTCACTGATAAGGACTTTGGTGGTCCTGATCCTCATCATAATAAATCCCTCCATGTAGAAGGAAAAATCTACTCCACAAGAGTAAAATGAGTCCTCATAGATGGTGGATCTGGCCTAAATTTGTGCACATTGAAAATGATTTATAATATTGGTCTTTCTGAGGACCTCATTGATGCAGACAAATGAATCAAAATAAAAGCCTATGATGATCAAGAATGAGAAAGCAAGGGTTTGATCACACTACCCTTACAAGTGGGCCCGAACCTGATTGAAACTATTTTCCATGTACTAGATCTAGCTCTACCTTATAACATCTTTCTAGGACATCCATGGATACATGCTATCAAAGGTGTACCCTCTACCTATCATTAATGTCTAAAGTTCCCACATCACGGTAGAGAAATCACAATTCCTAGAGATCCCGAGCCATTTCAATATTGCAAAAGATTGGAAGGCAAATAAGCTAATTACTATCCATTGAATGAGTTTGGCCAACATTTCAATAAAGAAACCCTTGTTTTAGAAAAGACAACAGAAACACCAGTTGAGCAATGTAAAGGAAAGGAAAAAGTTACTAAAGACAAAGCTACTAAAGATGAACCCTCCTCATCTGAAGCAAAGGCCACATTTACAGATCAAGGCATGGGAGAGTATAAATTTGAAAGTGCCTTATGTATTGGGAAACTCCCTTTGTCTCCAAAGGCTTATGGAAGACCATCACCATTACCCCTCTCCAAAGATAAAGCACTTATGCACTGCAAGTCAACTATTTTTGAACATTGGGGGTCCTTATCAGATGAACACATGGAATATAGTGTCCTTGGTTGGCTCTATAATGATGAAGAAGAATGACCTATAAATTTCCCCAAAGGAAAGTATCCTAAAGTTACTCCCATTGTCAAAAACATGGGATATCATGGTACTGGTCTTGGAGCTAATGAAATAGGAAAGAAGAAGATCATAACAGATAATGGCTATCCTAAAGGACATGGATTGGGTTCTGTAGAGACTAAGACTAACTTCGCTAAGGATTATTGTTTACCTACCTCAAGTTCAGACACTAAGGAAGAGTTCTTCAAAATTCCTTTCCAATATATTGAAGATGACCTAAATAAAAATCATCATGTTTTTAATATCACCCAAGCTGACCTTTTGTCCCCTCGTGTACCCCTCACAAACCCTGAATTGATTGACTGGGATCAACAAGAATCACCACCAGCTTTGGACATATGTGATTCAGATGAGGCATTTTCTCTTTGGACTTAAGAATCTCTGAGAATAAGAACATCATATACACTACAGCAAACAAGCCTACTTTGATAGCCAATTCAACTCTCTTAGTCGCAAAAATGAAAAAGCAAAAAAAAAAGAAAATACATCCTCTGGTGAAAACCTCTCACATGCACTTGTGGATGAATAAAAAGACAAAATAAAGGATGCTTCCTCTAGTGAAAACCTTTCCAAGGCACTAGGGGAGGGAGAGGATAACTTTCCATTTATATCATTAGAACTAGAAGTGTCCTCTATGATCATTGAAGATACTATTCCAATCAACCTAGGCATGAAAGAAGATCCACACATCACTTACATTGCAGTTTCTCTCAGTGATCAAGAAAAGAAAGAAATGATAGCATTCTTGAATAAACACAAAATCAACTTTGCCTGGACCTACAAAGACATGCTTGGGCTCGATATAGATCTTTTCATGCATCATCTTGCTATAGATCCAAGTGTAAAACCTGTTAAGAAGAAACTTCGCAAGATGCATCCTCAACTTGCATTATTAGTCAAAGTAGAGCTTTAGAAGATGCTGGATGCTGAAGTAATCAGACCAATTAATTATCCTGAATGGGTTTCTAATATTGTACCAGTAGGTAAGCCTACTAGGGGTATTCACATCTCCACTGATTTCAGAGACCTAAACCTTGCATGTCCCAAGGATGATTTTCCACTCCCTAATATCGATATTATAGTGGATTTGATGACAGGACATGAAATGTTGTCACTTATGGATGGATTCTCAGGTTATAATCAGATCAGGATAGCACCAGAAGACCAGCACAAGACTGCATTCACAACACCTTGGGGCACCTTCTATTATCAACTGATGCCTTTTGGTCTTAAAAATGTCAGAGCCACTTATCAACAAGCAATGACTACCATCTTTCATGACCTTTTGCATGTCATCATGGAAGATAATGTGGATGATCTTTTAGGCAAATCCAAAATAAGGGAATCACATATTCTTATCCTTACTACCATCTTTGAGCTATTGGAGAAATATAAGCTTAGGCTTAATCCCAAAAAGTGTGTCTTTGGAGTACAATCTGGTAAGTTGTTGGGATACATTGTGTTGCAGCATGGAATAGAAGTTGATCCAAAGAAAGTGAAAGCAATCCTAGAGATGCCACCACCCAAAATATTGAAGCAATTATGCAGTTTAGAAGGTAGAATCCAATCAATCAAGAGATTCATGTCACAACTGGCTGACAAGGTGCATCCATTCTCCCATCTTCTGTGCAAAAATATCAAGTTTCAATGGGATTGCTTGTGTCAAAATGCATTTGAGAAACTGAAAGGCTATCTAGATAACCCACCTTTGTTGGTACCACTTTTTTTTGGTTACCCTCAAATTTTGTACATATCTACTATAGAGGTTGCATTGGGAGCCCTCCTGGCACAATTGGATGACACTGGAAAAGAGCGAGCAATTTACTATCTTAGCAGGACTCTTATTGGCTATGAGTTGAATTATTCCTTAATTGAGAAGGCATGTTTGGCTGTTTGTTTTTGTACACAAAAGCTACGACATTATATGCTTAATCATAAGATTCATCTTGTTTCCAAAATTGATCCACTCAAGTATCTCATGGCACACGCTACTCTTATTGGTCGTACAACAAAATGGGTCATGATCCTTAGTGAGTTTGACATTGTTTATGTGGATCAGAAATCCATCAAAGGACAAGTGATTGTAGATCAGTTAGTTGAAGCACCTATTGATGGTAAACATCCTTTGATCATAGATTTTCCAGATGAATCAGTCCTAAATATTTCCCCGAGTCCACCATGGAAGCTTTAATTTGATGGATCCTTCACTCAGAAAGGATCAGGGGTAGGAATCTTGTTTGTTACACCAAAAGGGGATCTCATCCCTAAATCTTTCAAATTACAGTTTCATTGTACCAACAATATTGCAGAGTATGCCCTTGTACTTGGACTTCGATAGGCCATACAATGGTAGATTCTTTCGCTATTGGTGCTTGGTGATTCACAATTGGTTATCAAACAAGTTCTGGATGAATATCAAATGAAGGATGACAAGTTGCTTCCCTATCACCGGATAGTTGAAGATCTCAAGATGCATTTCACTGAGCTAATCTTCTAGAAGATCCCTTGCACAAACAACAAAGTAGTAGATGCCATGGAAACAATTGGGTCCTTAATCACTATGCCAGAACATAGCGCACGGTGTGAGTTTCTTGTTGAGAATCTTACAGTCCCTGCCTATGACAAACCAAATTCTAAAATGGTGTGTGAAATTGCTGATCCCAATTCTCCATGGTACCAAGAAGTGTATTCCTACTTATGCGACAAACATACCCCACTTACTTTAACCTCTAATCAATGTAAAACCTTCATTCGCCACACTTCCTGATACACAATCCTTGTTGATACCCTCTTCTAAAAGCATTTTGATGGAACTCTTTTAAGGTGTCTTGTAATACCCACCTCTTGGTTTGCTTTTCAGTTTTGGTTGCCGAATTCTTTTAGGGATTTTCATGTATGTGTGGTTTATTTCAGATGGATTAGAGGATATTTATGTATCACGTTTCAGTATGCTAT
>MU224375.1:1010418-1026815 GCA_018584345.1 Thuja plicata
ACAACCTCTATGTATAAAATCCTCTAACAAGGTCACACCTAACAGTGTGTTTGTAACCTTTAACAGGGTTGGCTCCTAATAGGGCTCACTTCAGAAGAGTGAAAATTTGGGGTATCAGTCCCAGTGGCTTTTCCCTTAACAAGGTTTCCACATTAAAATCCATGTGTTATGTGTGTATGGTTTATTATTTTACTATTTTACATTTCACATATGCATTTCTAGATTGATTGGTATACTCTTCATATTTAGTGAGTATTGATAAATAGTTTTACTGCTTATCAGTAATCAAGGAGAACAAGGATAGACAAGGTAAACCGATAGACAGTTAATTATTATAAGTATTTCATGGCATGCATCTTGTAGGGACTTAATAATCTAAGATGTATTTGATTGGTGTTTAGTGATTAAAGGATAAATTTTTGAGGCCACTAATTCACCCCCCCCCCTCTTAGTTATTACTAACATATAGGACTCTTTCCTTCTTTCTCCCTCTCAGTTTGCACAAACTTCCACCATGTGAGAGCTGATCCTCTCAACCTTGACTTGGCCACACTCACTTTTTGTGCCTCTATGATACCATCACATTTGAAATGGTTCTCTATACTGCAACCCAATCCACAACTGAATCTAGATCCATTTTTCCACTAAAAAGTGGTACACCCTCTAAATCTTGGCCACTTAAGGCCTTAAATGCCTTTAAGAAGGGTTCTTTATCATTAACAGGGTCAAGAGTTGGAACTTCCTCTTCTACATCCACTCCCTTTTCCCTTTATTCTTCTTCTTCTTCTTTTTAATCTATCTTATCTTTCATCTTCTTAGCTTTGTCTTGGACTTCTCCCAAGAGTTGCTCCATTTGACACAACCTTTCTCTTAACAACTTGTTTTCTTCTTCTCACTCATCCACCTTTTTGGCTAACTCAGCATTATTCACCATGGCTTTGTCTTCTACTAATCCAAATGGTGTATTTTCTCCCACTTATTCAGTAGGCTAAAACATCCACCACAAGCTTGATCTTTAATCAAGCTCTGATACCAATATGATGTGAGTGTTCCAATGGCTTGCTTGCACAATTAACTAAGAATACTTTCTTTTTCTTCTTCAAGGATCCTAATCTTCTATAGGTCCTTATTAGGCTTAGGTGATTAACTAATTCCTAATCCCACTCTTCTTCAAGAGTCTCACACTTTTGCTTCACCTTTGAAAGACTAACACCCTAATAGTTACTTCACTTCCTCTCCTATACTTAGAAGGATCTAAGTGTCAATTCCACTCTAACATCCATGAATCATTGTAGGGGTGTCCATCATCCTGTAGATAGTCCATTTGATCCCATTTTAATCCATTTTGATGGATCTCTTAACTCTTTGTAGTCGAGTCCAAGTTTATGTCTTCAAGAGGCCTAATTGGGCTTATTCCCTTGTAGCCTTTCACAGTGTGTTTTTCTCACTTCTTTCAAAACTTTCCCAAAGAAGTTGAAAAAATAGTCACACATTTAGATACCCTTTACCACTTTACAAGAGATTATGAAGGTTTTAGTTTCAGAAGTCCTCTGTACATAGGGTTCCTACAATCGAGGATCAATAGGGATAATAGGCCTAATTTCTAGGACTGTCTGCAACTTAGTAGAAAAATTACTCAAAACTTGGTCTCAGTGATTGGTATGAACTTGACCATCACAATATGCAAGGATAAGACTAAACCCTAACTATAAATATACTTAGTCTGTACATTAATTTCTTCCCTTGCATGAAACATGCCAATTCTTCTATCCTAAACCACTAACCAGGCACTATCAGCTCGCCTAGGGCTTAGTAGTAAAAATAGCTCTCCATCTTTCTAAGAATCCTAATCCTAAACATATGTACAATACTGAATTCCATAACATATCCATCCATCCTTAGGTGTTTCCCATGGCTAGATTTCATTGGGGAGCCATGAACTGACTAACTGGTCAGGACAGGACCAGTGGACTCACTAAACACAAAACAATTTAACTAAGACCTTATACTATCTGAAAATGACTGACTTACTAAATGAAAAATGTTTGTAACTATCTTAGGAATGCAAAAAAACCATTAATTTGAAGCTTTCAATCCATAAGATGGCACTGTCACAATGAAATGCACGGGTTTCTCAGAAAACCAGAATTGCAGCCTGTATTGCTCCTTCCAAACTTGTTACAATGAATGAATCCTGCTTAGATTCAAGTCCTTGGGTAACATTAGATTCCATCTGCATGATTCTAGGCCTTGTTGGTTGATTTCCCACTCCTATTCATAAGGGGATCCAAAGATAACCGAGTTGCATGCAATATTTGCAATTATTGCAAATGTTGTCATAGCAACTTTTGGCATCTTTTCCATTATGCCTTCTCCCTAAGTTTTAGGACCTCTAACCTCTTCATTTCAAGGATCCAACATCATCAAAGGCCTCAAGGCATCTCGATGTCCTCATTTATGTGTTTAGGACACATTCATGACTCAAATCCAACATTTAGCAACTAAGCCTTAGTAATTGAAAAACTACTAACAATGGCTATTGTTGTGACCTTAATCCTAATGACTAACTCACCTAGCCCACATTGCAATGACCTTCTAAGGTATAGAAATAACCTAACTATCTTGACTTTTCCAATGTCAAGTACAAGCTAAAAATTATAAAAAAAAATGGAGGTTAGCCTAGGTTTGCTCCTCCACCAATTCGTTGGGGTACTTCCATCAATCTTTAAAATAAAACTATTCTCAACATCATATCTATTCATATATTCCATTACTAATTCTAGGAAAGGAACTACAATAGGAAAATAAAATGCTTCCATCAAACCGCTATGAACTATTCTATCCATCATGGAATCTGGTATTGGGATTTTTTTCTTTCAAGAAATTCCCCTAATAATTCAAGTATGTTGTAATAATTCTACCATATCTAAGACATGACTAAAGTCTACCCTTTGACCCCAATTAGAATGGGTCCTTCCCATAAATTCTACTATGGTCATGTCCTCTTCCTCTATATCAGGACTTTGTTGAGAGGTTGAAGCCTTTATTTGATCAGGAATCATTTGTAGTTGTTCTTGAATTTGTTTTCCAGTAGCATTGATCTGAGTATTTTTACTTCATCCTTATTAAGAAGAGATAGAACACGCGATGGAATAGGATAAGGATAGTCATCCTCCTCATCAGAGTTTTCCCACTTATAAGGGGGGTGTCTTTATTTCTCATTTCCTTAGCTGATAAGAAGCCTAAGCCAGTTGTATCCAAAGGACTTTGTACTTCAGTTCTATGGGTTCTACGAGACCATTTTTCTTAGACACTATAGGCCCTTTTCCTAAATAACCCATAAACCAAACTAACTCATATCCCTTGCTATATTTATCAGAAGATATCTCACAATTTTTAACATCATTATCTTCAGGTTCTCTATACAACCATTCCAAGAGAGATTTCTCTTCATTTTCATCTTCAAGTGGTACAATTGATTGAATAAAGATACCATCATAGATTAATTTATCTGGTGTAGTTGATGGTTCCATTTCTTTTGAAGGTCTCCCATAAGGTTTGGGTGATGTGGGAAGTGATGCTAGAAATAGAACATGTTCTATCATGTATCCACCCATCCTATTGTCTTTGATTTTGAGATTCTTTTGCATTTTTGGCATCATATATCTAGCTG
Organism: Thuja plicata; assembly: GCA_018584345.1. Lineage (NCBI taxonomy): Eukaryota > Viridiplantae > Streptophyta > Pinopsida > Cupressales > Cupressaceae > Thuja > Thuja plicata. Next base: position 1,014,092 of record MU224375.1, read on the forward strand.
ACTTAGAGGTATAAGCTTCTCTATTGTGTGGGATAAGAGTATCAGTCAACTATTGTAGTTCATTGCAAGTATAACTAGTATCTACAAGAATGATTAATTCAACACCATTGAAAGGGAACTTGATGCACTAGTGGTAAGTGGACAGTACAACTTTCTTCTCATGGATCCATGGTCTCCCCAACAAGATGTTGTATGCCAGTGGAAGATCCAATACCTAACATATAATGTCTCTTTCAACATGACCCACTTTGATAGGTAGACTTATGAGACCTTTGGAAGATCTCTCTTGTTCATCATATGCCTTTATTTTTATCTTCTTCTTGGGATCATTGGCATGCCCTGAAAAGCCCAATTTCTCTATCAACTTATAGGTACATATGTTCAACCCTACACCTCCATTTATCAAGACTTGTTTGACATGACACTTTTGGATCATGATTTCAATATACAGGGGTAGATTATGAGGGTGGCTTAAAGAATTATCATCTTCTTCCAAAAATGACAGATAGTGGGGTGAGGCCAAGTGACCCACCATGGATTGAAACCAATCTAAGGCCAAGTCCTTAGGAACATTGGTAGTTGACAATAATTTATCTAGAATCTCTTTATGAGATTGGAGAATTAGTTCTTTCAATTGCTCGAGAGATTTTGAGCAATTCAAAAATTGAGATTGGAGAATTCATTCTTTTCAATTTCTCAACAATGTTGTACTTAGTAGCATGAGACGAAGCCAGTTTTTTGGAATTTGATAACTTAGAGATGGTTATAGCTAGTTTTTGTTTTGTTTATTTTGAAGGTTTGGATGATGGTGATTGGTTTCTGGATGTAGAAGGGTCAGAAGGCCCAACTACCTTCAAGGTGACCTTAGCTTGAGCGTGGGTCACAACATTATCTAGTCTAGACTCTTTTTCATCTTTCTTAATGATAATGACATTGGAATATTAAGAAGGGACTGGCTCAAGCATATGTATGATGTTATCATCATTGAAACCATATGTGTGATTTATTTTGGCACCTTCTTTGGACTTGGTGTTGATCTCTAAGTTTTGTTGATCATTAGTGTCCCACACTTAGTCATTTGTTTAGGTAGGTTAGCTAGTCATCACTATGGCTAAGCTATCTATTATAGGCCGAGAAGTATTCATTACTGAGAAGTCAATAGTTTCCAACTTACAAAGAGGCTGAGTGAAGTTGATCAGTCCATGTCGAGCGCCAGAGTCTTCATATGCCGAGCAAGATAGTTTTTTCATATATGTCAGGGATGGCACAAACTTGATGGTAGACTATTTTGGGCTGACTTGTTTGAGAATTTAATGTTTTCAATAGAGTTAATTACACATTAATTCTTTGATCCCAATGCATGGCATGGAACCAATCAGAAAATTTGAATGCCCAAGCGGAATAAGTATTTGATCTTGATCGTTGATCTAGATCTAGATGCCAGATCCATAAGGTATATAAGATTGCTTCTTACCCTAATTTTTTAAGAAGAGTGTATGCATACATGAGAGATGTGTGAAGGGTTATTTCTGAGTGAAGAAGTATAGATCTAGCATAGTAAAAGAGCAGTGAGTAGTAGAGAAAAGATATATCAGATCATTAGATCAGAGAAGGTATTGGAAAGAGGAGATCCATCATCAACATATCAGTGCATATCAAAGGATTAGATCTTGAGACATTCTAGCAGGTGTATCAGGTGAAATCTCTTAATAGATTGGTTTTAACAGACCTTTCTAAATCTCTTAATAGAGTGCTTACTTTGTTGTAAGTTTAAATCCTTTTACAAGGTAGATTGTAATTTTCTATAGCTCTTAACTGGGTAGACCTTTAATCAAGTAGATCATCAAGTGTGATCAAATTTTTTAGCCTTAACAAGCACACTTTATTACTGTAGTAGTGAAGATTTTGTGGGTGTCATCCCCACCCAAATTTTACCTTCTTGAGTTACCAAAATTTTGTGTCTTGAGTTATTTATTTTATATTATGGATGCTACTAGTTGATAGATCAATTATATTTATACATGGTTATGGATCAGTTTGTTTTAAAATGTAAAAGTTATAAGATCTGATTCACCCCCCCTCTTAGTATCTTGCTTTCCCATCTTGTATTTCCAACAATTGGTATTAGAGAACAAATCTCCTATAAAAAGGTTTTAATCAGCTTGAGAATACAGATCTTGAGATGGAGGTTTAAAAATTGGGTAAAGTCATTGAGAATCAAAAGATTGATATTCATCTAGCATTACATTAGCTTGAAACAGCAAGATAGGAACTGAAGAAGTCCTTGCAAGAAAGGGAAGATTTGGACAAACAAATGAATTAAACTCATTATCAGGAAGAAGACACTGCAAATCTATTTTAGAATGGAAGCTCTACTGAGAGAAATGTAGGAATTTTAGATCTACTGGAAAGGAACAATACATTGTGTGAAGAAGTCAGAAAACTGAAAAGAGAACAAGAAATCCAAATAGTAAGACTATGTGAAGTAGTGGAACAAAAGAAGAAAGATGAAGATGACAAGGGTATGGCTGATGAAGGCAAAAGAGTGATGACTATCAGACTTGGTGAAAGGAAACATGATGTACAGATGATGACAAACAATCAAGTTGACATGGTGAATCAACTGCTACTTGTGAATCAGGAGATCAGAAGGAAAGACATAGAAATTATGAATCTGAGATCTGAGAAAAGTCAATTCAAAGATGAATTGAGGCCTGAGAAAGAACTTAATGAGAGAACTAACTGACCTAATGAAGATTTGAATCATTTTTAAAACCTGATGGAAGTATTAAGAAAATCTAAGGATTCTTCTAGATTAGGTCATACCGAACAACAAACATATTATGAGAAAGGAGAATCTATTGGAATAGTCCCAGAGGGATAACTAAGAGGGGGGGGGTGAATAAATTATCAGCTATTTTTATTATTTTATCCAATTAATTATATAATAACATTAAGCATTAACACATTCAGATAACACAAGATAGAACACAACAATTTTGGTTACGGGGAAACCAAATAGGTAAAAATCCCAGTGGGAATTAGCACCAACAAAGAACTATACTTGAGTATAATAATCCCTGTTAGAAGATCTTAAAACCATGTTAGGAGTTGATCTTTACAATGAAATAAGTCCCTTCAATAAAACACCCAGACCAAAACAAGCACGTAACTTGATTAGAACCTAAATAAGTATTGAAGGGACTCCTAAAACTTCAGTAAAACAGATATACGCTATATCTGATAAATGAACTGTTTGATTAGACCTTCTATCTTGATCAGTTCCAATGTATTGTATGCTTTCACTTCTTCTTCACATAGATCTTTTCCTGATGAATGAAATATCTTTACTGTCCTAAAACAACTGACATTTTGTTTTGTACTTTTTCTAAGTCTTTTCTTCTCATTCACACTTGGTGATATTCAAATGAACTACTATAAGTATCTTCTCCAAAATATGTGATTTTAGTTGTCTTTAGGAGTCCCTTCAATACTTATTTAGTCAGCCAAAACAAGCACGCAACTTGATTAGAACCGTGAAACTCAAACTGAATAGACGCGACGCTTCACATAGTCAGCTCTACCAAATTAACTCAAACATCACACTTCTATTAAAACACATTTAGCACCTTTGAATAATCATCATTAACTCATCACTAAACATTAATACAAACATGCATATCCTGAAGATAGGCACAACTCAAGAAATAATGTAAATATGTCGGCCCTTAACAGATAATCTTTAGAAACTGTAACTGTCAAAACAAATTAACATAACTCCACTGAAACTGCATATCCAAATATGTGTGAATGCATACAGCAACCAGAACATTTCTACACCATGGAAATAAACATGCAAGGCTCCAAAACATTTGTATTGATAATTACATATAGAACACCGTTGTATATTATATGTTGTCATCAATGACAAACATACAATCAACAATTTGCATAGAAGCAAATCTTCAATAATCTCCCCCTTTGACATTGATGGAAACATATGATTAAAAACACCATCAATCCAAAAGTTATACCTTTATTTTTACAATATTCTCAATATCCTCATCAAAGGTTCCTCTTCACTACTATAGCTCCTCTGACTGTGTTTTTATTTTCATAACTATATACTCCCCCAGAGTATATGCTCCCCCTTTGTACATACTCCCCTTTGACATCAATGGAAAAGAGTGCCAAACACAAATAAGCATAGGTACTACTCCATAAGTAAAGTAGTCAACCATTCATCAGTCACCAAGGATTGATGTTATTTGCTAAAAATTCTAATCAAACCCAGGAAAGGGAATTACTCCCAGCTTCTCCCTGAGATACTCAAAAGTATCTTTTGATAAAGGCTTTGTAAAAATATCTACTAACTATTCTTTAGTGCTCACATAATCCAACTTTACTTCTCTGTCTGCAAATTTTTCTCTTAGAAAGTGATATTTGATCTCAATGTGTTTTGTATTTGCATGCATCACAGAGTTCTTTGACATATTGATAGTGCTAGTGTTATCACAGTGAATAACAATAGGATAATAAATCTGAATACCAATGTCTTTAATCATTTGTTTGATCCAAACCATTGTTGAACAATTCAGTGTTGTTGTAACATACTCAGCTTCTGCTATCGACTGAGAGATATAGTTCTGCTTCTTGCTTGTCCAAGTAGCCAACCTATCTTCAAGAAATACTGCTCCTCCTGAGGTACTCTTCATGTCATCAACACAACCAGCCCAATCTGCATCTGTATACACATGAAGTTGTATATTCTCTGAGTTAGGATACCATAAACCATCATCTATAGTCCCCTTTAAGTATCTGAATATTATTTTTATTGCCATTAGGTGATTTTTTTTAGGTTCAGCTGCAAATCTTCCAACAATGCCAACTTCATTGGAAATATATGGTCTAGATTGAGTAAGATATACGATTTTTCCAATCATAGACTTGTATAGTGTCTTGTCAACTGTTGTGGAATCATCATCTTTAGAAAGCTTTCTTCCTATTATCATGGGGGTGCTTACTGGTTTGCAATCTTCCATTTTGAAAGTCTTTAATATCTCCTTCACATACTTATATTGATTTATGAATATGCCTTTGTCTGTTTGTTTTACATTCAATCCCAAAAAATATTTTATATGTCCAATTATTCTCATTTCAAACTCACTTTGTATCTCTTTGGCAAATTCTACACTAAGCTCTTCATTACCTCCAAAGATAATGTCATCAACAAAAATAGCAACAAGTAGTAATCCTTGTCTCTCTTATGAATAAGTTACAATCTTCTGCTCCTTTTCTGAATCCTATCTTTGTTAAGTAACAATCAAGTCTCTCATACCATGCTCTTGGGGCATGTTTAAGTCCATAAAGTGCTTTTTTTAGTTTGCATACTATGTCTAGTTTGTCTAATAGATTAAATCCTTCAGGCTATTCTATGTAAACTTCTTCCTTCAAGTCACCGTTCAGAAAGGATGACTTGATATCCATTTGATATACTTTAAAGTTCTTGAATGTTTCATAGGCCAAAAACAACATGATAGCTTCTAGTCTGCTTACAGGGGCAAACATATCAGTGTATTCTATTCCTTCTCTCTATGCATATCCTTTACATACTAGTCTTTCTTTGTTTCTTACCACCGTACCTTCTTAATTCATCTTATTCCTAAATATCCACTTTGTTCCAATCACATTCTTGTCATGAGGTCTAGGGGCCAGCTCCCACATATCATTATTGATTATCTGATCTAAATATTCTTTCATATCACTATGCCAATTTGAATTATTGCATGCATCTTCAACACTTAAGGGTTCAATCTGAGAAAGTAAGCATACCTCTTCATCAACAGTTGAACCTTTTTCTCTGGATCTTGTCAAGACTTTCGCGCTCTAATCTCCAATGATGTCTTCCTTAGAGTGGTATTTGGATGTGTATTTTGAGTTTTTAGGAGTGACACTCTCATCTATAATCTATGATTCTTCTTGACTTGGTTTGGGATTGTTGTATGAAACATCAATATAGTCAAACATTTCTTCAATAATTGTGTCCTTACTGATAGGTCTAGGTTCATCTTCAATCATGGGAGCACATTCATGGTATCTTTCTTGAATCATAAAATTCTCATTAATCTTCACATGAGTACTTTCAATGATATTCTTCAATCTTAGATTAAAACATCTATAGGCTTTTCTTTTAGTAGAGTAACCAAGAAAAATACCTTCATCACTTCTAGCATCAATCTTGCCAATACTATCATCTCTCTTTATGTAGCACTTGCTTCCAAAGATTCAGAGGTATTTTATAGTAGGTACATTACCAAACCAAATTTCATAAGGTGTCTTGTCTGCGCGTGGCCTTAATTGGATTCTATTGATAGTATAGACTGTTGTATTGATCACATCTCTCCAATAGGTATGGGCAACCTTTCCTTCAATCATGATAGTGTGTGATGTGTCAAGTATTATCATGTTCCTTCTTTCTGCAATCCCATTCTGTTGAGGGGTTGTAGGTGCACTTAAATGTCTTTTGATTCCATGTTGTTTGCAGTAATCATAAAACTAGTCAGAGGTGAATTCTCCTCCTCTATCTGATCTCATACATTTTGATTCCATGTTGTTTGCAGTAATCAAGAACACAACCCACATCATCCTGGAAAATTCATTAACAAAAAAAATGAAATACCTCTCTCCAGAGTATGATCTTGTTAGAGTGGGACCACACAAGTCTGTATGCACTAGATCCAATTTGTTTTCTACTTAATTTTGTTTACTTCTGAATGAAATCCTTATATTCTTTCCCACCACGCATTCTCTGCACATAGTATCAACTATTCTTGCAATACTTGGAAGGTCTCTTACTTCCTTTACATTACTTATCTTAACTATGTTGTCAAAATTGATATGACAAAGTCTCTTGTGCCATAGCCAACTGTCACCACTTTTGCAACAAAACAACTTACTTCAGAGTTAAGCTAAAAAAAATTACCTTTGGTCTTTGAGCCTGTTGCAATCATTTCTCCTTCTTTATTGTTGATAATACATCTATTGTTCTTGAATTTGAATTGATATCCTCTATCTAACAATTGTCCAGCACTTAGTAAGTTATGATGCAAACCTTCAACATAAAGAACATCATTTGTCTTGTTCTTTCCATCTAAGGTGAATGATCTTCTGCCTACGATAGGTTTGGGACTGTTATCTCCAAACTAACCATGCCCCCTTTGTACTTATCTAGATGTATAAATCTATCTTTGTCACTTGTCATGTGATGTGAACATCCGCTGCCAATGATCCAGTCAATTCTGATGTCTGCTTTGGAAACTAATGCTAACTCTTGTGCTTTCTTTTCATCTTCATTGTCCATTTATTCAAGCATTTTCTCAATGTCTTTAATGGCAATGAATCCAATTTCATCTTCTCCTGAGTCATCATCAGTTACACCATCTTCACCATGATAACATTCTTTAGTATATTTGGACTTGTAATCTGATCTGAATTTCTTGACTCTTATAGGACACTTGGATGCAAAGTGGCCAACTTTGATGCATGAAAAACATTTGAATGGTAGTTTTCCTTCATATTTCCCTTTACCTTTTCTTTCCTTCTTAGCAATCATAGCAATGATTTCTTCTAGTTCAGTATCAACTTCTTCTTTTTTCATTATTACTGTATCATCTTAAAATGTAATCACTTCCATGTTAAGAACATTTATCCCTCCTTAGGGGATGTTTTTTACCACCATCATACTGTCCCCTCATTTCTGCATTATCTCCTGCTTCTGTGCCTATTTAGGACCCTGATTGGGCCTCTCCGAGCACCTTCTATCCCACCTGGAACTTTTATAGGGGTTCTGACCCCCTGGGTCAAGGTAGACCTAGGTCAAGGTCGACCTCGACCTTGACCTGGGCCCCCCTTCAAAATCTGGAAGCTTGTCAGCTTCCGGAGGTCATCCAAAATTCAATTTTCCTGCTTTTGAGTCAGCTGTTTTGGGTTCCAAAGCGTTGATTCCTAAATTATATTTAAAATAGGTCCTCTCCTAGGGTTAAAGGCTTTAATGGGAATTTAATTATCCTATGTCAGCCTCCTTAGAAGATTGTGCCCTAGTTTCATATAAAAGGGAGCCTTCTCTCATTTTCTCTAACCATTATCAAGTAACAAGTGCTAAGGCAACTAAGCATTCAAAGGAAATTCAAGAATCCATTATTCTACATGTTTTCAAGCTCTCAAGGTGTTCAAGTCTTCCTCTCAAACATTCAAGTTCTCCATTGAAGATCAAAGATTCAAGCTTTCAAGCCTTTGAAGGGATTAGGTTCAAACATTCAAGATTCATCATTCAAACCCTAGATCTAGCCATCATGGTGGTGTGATCTTCCTTCAAGATCCTTTGTGCATCCTCAAGACACATTCATCCTCTCTTCAAGGTGGATTTCAAGCATACAATCATGGACTTTTATGGTTTCTAAATCTCATTCTTTCATACTTACATATTTGCTTACATTTGAATTATAATTGCATATCTATTGAATATCATAGCTTCATTGTTAGATTCAATTCTACTAATTGCTAGCATTCTATACTTTATTGATATCAAGGTTAATTCCTAAATTGGGGTTTGACTAAGGCAACCCCCTCCCACACAAAAAACAAACCTCTTTTTCTTGCAAGTACAGGTTTGGGACTATAGATTTGGACACAGATCTGGATACCCTTTTCAGCTTTCTTTTAGACTTCACGAACAAATTCTCTTTCAGACCTGTGTAGGTTAGGGTCGACATTATTGGGTCAGGGTTGACATTTGTGGGTCAAGGTTGACCTTCTTCATAAGAGAACATCATATCAGAAAAAGATTTCTGGGTTTTGTTTGTCTCGGCATTCCAATTCTGGATCATACTTCAATTTTTCTAGAAATAGAGTACATACCTCATAAAAAAACATTCTTTGATCTATGATTCTTTAAGGTTAGTACATTTCTCCTATCCTTTTCATTTACTATAATAAATCATATTTACTTAATAATTAACAGAATTTAAGATCCTTCTTGTTATTCTCTTTTCCAAATAGTTGATTCATTTGTGCATTAGCCCTTCTTTTGGGTTGATCAGCTTGGATCTTCCATTTGTGCATTTGGGAATAGAAAAGGAGCATCTTATCTTCTCCCTAATCACAATTTCAATATACAATGAATCAAATTCAATTAAATGTAAAGTAGGGTTAAGGAACTCAACACACTCTAAGCAAATCAAACAACAATTAATAAACAATCTCCCTTACCACCATTTTCCTTACTTTACATTTTGGTGAACCCGTGATAGACAACTCCTTCTCTTTGGTCTAAGATTTACTTCTTAGATTAGAATTTGCATTTATAAATACAAAAATAAGAAAAAAATTCTTAAATACTCATAGAATACAAAAACACTTCTTGCATTTTCATTATGAAGTTCTTTTGGTGTGTGACTATTTTTCTCATTATGCTTCTTTTAGCATCTCTTTATAGTACCTATGATGTCTATGAGAGTATCAACCACTTTATCATGTTTGTTAATCTTCGTGTTTCACTTATGTTATTTTAATATTGACCAATACTAGTCTCCCTACATTCAAAACTTTAATTAAGGGTTTGTGTAGTGGACTCATTACTCTTTTGGATTATGTAAAGAATTTGGTGGATGATATCCCATTGCCTAATCTTCCTAATCCTAATCATAAACTTCCTAATCCAATCATTCTTCATAACCCCACTCCTATTCTTCCATCCTTCATCCCTAGTTCTTATCACACTTTTGTTAAGGCTCAAACTATGGTACAAGACAAGGATGTGCAAGAATTTCTAGATTTACCTTCTCCTTCTTATCCCATCCGTGATGATATTAAAGGGAAATCCAAATAAACTTCTCCTAAAACTATTGTTCCACCTTACACGACATTCTCTCATGAGCATCATAATCAATCACCTGCTATAGAAGCTTTGCAAGATAGATACACTACTAGATATACTATAGTTGATAAACAAGGTTATAAGGGTTTAGGGCTTGGTGTTAATGAACATGGCATTAAAAACCTGATCAATGTATCTTATAAAAAAAATATGCATGGTATAGGCTTCTCGCCTTCTCAATTTGAGGTAGCTGATCTTAACTATCATCGTCCTCTTCATATTCTTCTTCCAACACCTACCTTAGACCACCCTGATACCCCTCAAGATGTGGCTAAAAAGGTGTATGTCTAGTTAATGAATTCCAATAAAGAAATATTCAAACCTATTCTGAGAAATGCTCTCTCTAAATATAAATGTCCTTTTCATTATAGTAATAAACATTTACTTTTTGATTGTGTGCATTTCAAGCTATATGTTAGAGAAAGAGTTGCTTTGGGAATTATATCTCATTCACGTGCAGTATTAAAATTTCTTCATAATTTTGATATAGGGCATTCTCCTCATTCCTCTATAAGTTAGATTTAATTTCTCCTCTTGTCTATTCACTGGGGGGCAAGAGGTATCTTATTCCAGTCTTCTAGGATCCATTCTACTCTTAGCATATCTTTTGTGTTGAGTTTAATTGGTTATTCTTTCTATACTCTATCCCTATAAACCACTCATGTTATCTTTTCTAAAACATTTGTTTTGTAAGGATATCTCTTTGCTATGAAATCTCTTGATATAATTTGATATATCCCTTGCCTTCACACCTGGGAGGCAAGGTATGAACTTTCTTCCTCTATCTAAGGAGCTACTTTCCTTAGCTTAGTGGCGTGTGTTTATCTTACAACATTTTTTATTTATAAAGATTTGTGTTTTGACTATTGACACCCTCTTATATGAGAGGTGATTGTCCTAGGTCGTCACCTCTTATTTATTTTTTAAACTATTTTTTTGATTCACTCTTGCTCTTGCTTTGGGTTAGATTTTGTTTCCTTCATCCGAAGATTCCTCTTCCGCTTGATGACAAGGGGCTTGATGATTGAATCTTTGGTCCCTGTTTTCTTTAGAAGATGACATTATTTCCTAAGCACTCCTCTATGGTGAGGGTCTTCTTGATAAGATCTCTTCCTCTTTGAGGATCCTTTTTCCATAAGTGACATATCCATTTCATGGTTATCTATGTTCTTGGATGTAAGGGTCAATACTCTTCTCTAAGAATATGGTATAGATTGTTGTAAAGCGGGCTATCTCCTTACCTTGTGAAGTAGGTATCCTCTTCCTCTTCCTTATCCTACCTATTAGGTAGCCATGATAAGGAGGGGGTCATATATAGGGTCTCCCTTGTACTATAGTTTAAATTTATTTACATTTAACAGCATGCTAAATCCTTGGAAGGTAACGCACATAAGCTGCTAAATCCTGAAGAGACACGCATTTTTACTTTTATGTTTGCTAAATCCTTGGAAGGTAATGCACACAAGCTGCTAAATCCTGAAGAGATACACACCCTTTTTATTTTGCGATATTCTAAATCCTAGAAAGATAACACACATAAGTTGCTAAATCCTAAATGGACACACATTTTATATTCCATAGTGATACAAGAATGTGGATCTATGAATATTTTCAAAAGTTGTCAGAAGACGCATTTACAATTACAAGCATAGTTTATGGGTGAACCTATTGGAGGCTCTCCCTCCTTGGTGATTCATAGTAAGGTGGGCATCTTACTAGGTGAGGTAATCACTTTTTATTCTCTTCTCTCTTTCACTTTCATGCTAGTAGGATTAGATCATGAAGCTATGTTATCTATAGTGTTATTCTTGTTTTACTCATGTAGTCATGTATGTTTTATATGATTGATTGCTCCTTATTTTTCATATCTTTATGCATGTATGTTGAGTTATAATCCTTGGTCTAAGGACTTATTTCCTTGAGTTAGTGATTTTCTACCTCGTTGCGATCCACCAAAGTCTTTCTTCTAACTTTACCGAAAGCATGTTCGATTTCCATACTTCCGCTAAAGTGGGGGCTTCATGTATCATCTTAAAATGGAAGCACTTCCATGTTAAGAACATTTATCCCTCCTTAGGGGATGTTTTTGACCACCATAATACTATCCCCTCATTTCTGTAGCATCTCCTACTTTTGTGCCTGTTTAGGACCCTGATTGGGCCTCTCCGGGCACCTTCTATCCCACCTGGCATTTTTTCCAGGGGTTCTGACCCCCTAGGTCAAGGTTGACCTTGACCTTGACCTATATTAGGGTCAAATTTGACCTTGACCTAGGTCAAGGTTGACCTTAACCTTGACTTTGGTCCCCCTTCCAAATCTGGAAGCTTGCCGGCTTTCAGAGGTCATCCAAAATTCAATTTTCTCGCTTTCGGGTCGGCTGTTTCAGATTCTGAAGTGTTGATTCCTAAGTTATATTTTAAAAAGGTCCTCTCCTAGGGGTAAAGTATTTTATGGGAATTTAATTATCCTATTTCATCCTCCTTAGAAGATTGTGCCCTATTTTCATATAAAAGGGAGCCTTCTCCTCTCATTTTCTCTAACCATTATCAAGTAACAAGTGCTAAGGCAACTAAGCATTCAGAGGACATTCAAGCATCCATTATTCTACATGTTTTCAAGCTCTCAAGGTGTTTAATTCTTCCTCTCAAAAATTCAAGTTCTCTATTGAATATCAAGGATTCAAGCTTTCAAGCCTTTGAAGGGATTAGGTTCAAACATTCAAGATTCATCATTCAAACCCTAGATCTAGCCATCATGGTGGTGTGATCTTCCTTCAAGATCCTTTGTGCA
>MU224375.1:1043903-1130356 GCA_018584345.1 Thuja plicata
GGAGACAAGGTTGTAAGAGAGAATTTAAGAAGAATGGGTACCCACTTTGGAGATAATTTCCCCATGTGGGTGAGCATCCCATTAGCCTTAAAAAGGTTAGGAATCACCCATTTAAGCATGATCAGAGAGAAGTTAGGTGTGGAAGTATACTTAGGAAATGATGTGATGGGAGTAGGGTAGGAATAGGGTAGGCTGTAGGGTAGGTTGTAGGGTAGGATTAATAGGTTCCTACCTAGGGTTTAGATTTAATTCAAATTAGATTTGAACAAATCATAGCTTAGAAGAATTAGGAAAATGGAGGATTTTAATAAGTATATATTTATTAAAAGGGGATTTTTTGGAGGCAAATGTATTTAAATAAAATATATTAGAATAGTGTTTAAACTATTGATAAATGAAACTATTTAATTGATTGAATTAAATAGTTAGAGGAATAAGAGGGAAATTAATATTAATATTTTTGGATTTCTACATTTTGCCCCTCTTTGACGTAGCGTCGCAAGTGACGTTTCATCAAAGACAAGAAAAATAAGTTATTGACTTCATTAACATAAGCTACCACTGGTATACTCTTTGATTGATATAGGGTTGTGCCCCCTCAAGAAAAGGACACAACGAAGACAGTGGTGTGGAATTTTCTTGAAAAGGATGCAATGGGAGAGAGGAAAGGAGGGAGGGAATAAATAGAAGCCTTCTGAAATGCAATTAAAAATGCAGCTAAGAATGTGAATGCAAATAAAATTAAATGCAGCTAATTATGCATTGGGATCCATTTGTGTGAAAAATATGGAGAGCACATCCGATTTTAATATTGCAAGAGGAGGTATGCATTAGGTGTTAGAAAACACAGATGACAAGGTTCCTTTGCATGGACTAGACACTCAAACAAAAGTACACTGCAAAAGACACATGTATCAGTCTCCACCCATCACCACGTACCACGATATAGCAGATCAAGGTAGTGATGAGTAGGGTGAGAGTGACACAAAAAGATAAAATAATTAAAGAAGGCCTTATGACCAAGCAGTCATTTAGTCCAGAGTTCTTGCCATGAACATGATGGATTGATAAAAGGTCTGAGATGCCGACACTGAAAGGATGCATCTTGACAGGCAAGGATTTGATGTGATTGGATTAGTTGGAAAGTCATTCACTGCCAAAAGCTGTGAACAAGATGAAGCGCAAGGACAGTCAGTCGCTAAAGTGATTTGGTTAAAAATAGTGTTGCAGTTATATGAGTCAAACCATGTCTGAATCGATGATCGGGGTCAATGCGAAAGATGGAATAGTTTATTACATGATTTGTGAGGAATATTTGTTGTTTTTGGATTTTTTCAAAATTTTTGAAATTTTTTTTTTGTGGACTTTGGCAATTTTTAAATGTTTTTGGGTGAATTTTATATGTTTTGAGGCTTATGCAACAGGACAATGTGTACAAAATGACAATATATACAAATTTTTTGGGAATATAGGAGCTATAAGAGGGGCTGGGGGGGAAAATGAAGGTCATTTGTGAATAGTGAATAGTAAATATTTGAGCTTCTGAGTGGAAAACATGGATGACAAGAGGATGAAGGGACAACTTGGTGAGCACATTAGGACACATGGGAGGCCCACTGAGTGATTGGTCCTGGTGAGTAGACTACCCATGACCTCGTATTTATGATGTTTAATGCATTTATTACATTTTGGGGAGGGTAGGTAGTCATAAATAGGGGTAAATTAAGTTTCAGACCGGAGACGCCAGTTCTTGAACCGGCGTCTGTGAGGACGCCGATCCCCTGATCGACGTCTTCACAGACGTAATCCCCGGATCGAAATCTCTGGAGCTGCGAGTGTCAGACCAGTGTCCTCGAAGAAGCTAGACCTAGACCAGCGTCTTCAAAGATGCCGGTCTGTGGGAGAATAGTTGGAGACACCAATGTATGAACTGGCATTTCTGGCTGAACTGACATTTACATTGAAAAGGGCAAATGCCATTTGAAAAGGAAACGGGGGGGACCCGGGGAGGGCCGGGGATGGGTCAACATGAGACCTAGGGGAAAGATTTCCCATTCTGGGAAGGGTTAGACTAGGACTAGGAGAATAAGCGACTGACATGGTGGCTTTGAAAACTTTTGCAGGAGCAGTTCCCACCCTTGGGATCACGGGAGCATTGGTCGTCGATGATGGAGCTAGAGGCATAGCTGACAAAGGATGACTGGGGGTTGTTAGCAGTGGTAGGAATAGACTATGTGCCCCATTGGCCTAGGCTATGGGCACACAATGGTATGATGACCGCCTTGATCGAGCGGTGGCACAGTGAGATGACCACATTTCACTTGCCGACTGGAGAGGCCACAATCACCTTGGAGGACGTGTGGCACAGTTTGTGGATCCCGATCTGAGGAGCAATTCCTCAGTATAGATTGGAGGATAGTGATATTTATATGGAGATCATGTTTAGACGGCCGATGAGGCAGATCCACACCTATAGGACCTGGATTCTGTGGCAGGCAATAGTGCATAGAAGACTTTGACGGATAGCACTGTATATTGCTGGATTGATTAGGGGATGCATGCTGGCAGACCTATCAGGACATGGCTTCGGGATGGGCTGGTCGTGGGCTCTAGCACAGATGCTAGAGGAGGAGACTTCATACTATTAGGGGTATGTTGTCCTCGGGCAGTTATATCAAGACCTCCACATGGCTGCGTACCATGAGGCACGCAACATGGGGACAGGGGTTACTCTACTGTTAGTGTGGGCCTGGGAGTACATTGCATTATTCTGACCTATGAGGGTGAGGGATTCTTGCCATCCAGGGGAGCCATATGCCTACAGATATAGGCTCCCCCTTAGATACACATTTGTCAGAAAGATAGGTTATTGGAGACATTTATTAGATGAGGTTCAGGTTTTCTACTGGACCCCTTACAGGCTATGTGAGCCATGGGGCACTATGGATTAAACTACAGGGGTAGAGGATGGGTTTGAGGACTTCCTATACCTCTCATATGTGCAGACTGACTGCTTCCTACTAGGTAGGACTATTCATCAGATTGAGAGATACCGACCATCCAGGGTCATGAGGCAGTTTGGGTTACAGTAGGTGGTGGTGGCAGAGGATGCCTTACATCCTCATGTCACTAGGGAGGTTGGCACTTGGGGTAGATACATAGATGCACTCACAGTGAGAGCATCCTGGAGGGATATGCCACGGCTAGATTTTGTGGCTCGACCGGATGTGATAGATGTAGGCACGACTCCTGAGCACAAGGTGTGGTGGGCTGCACACACGCCAGTTAGATTGATAGATCTGCCGCAGGTGGCTGCTCATGAGCAGCCGATAGGAGATTTAGATGTGGATGATAGGATTGAGGTGGGGGATGCCCCAGAGAGCTCAGTAGCAGGACAAAGGAGGAGACCGCAGAGACGGGTTAGGCCTTGAGTAGAGGTACAGGCCCAGGACCAGGCACAGGAACCTCCACTGGCACAAGGACAGGATCAGGCACAAGCACCACTAGTGCCACCATAGGTGAAGGATTAGGCATAGGTACCACTAGTGTCACCACAGGATCAGGGACAAGTGCCACCCATAGGGTTTGTGGCACAGGAGACACATGACACTGTCCTCACAGAGTGACATAGTCTACAGACAGAGTGCACCAGACTACATGGCTTATTAGATGAGGCGGTGGTGTCAGACACTAGATTACACGCAGAGATAGCCTGGATACAGGGTTTACTGATGGCGGAGATAGTTTGGCAAGACAGGGCGGAGGGGTCATTTGATACCTTATAGGGAAGAGTAGATTCTAGGGAGTTCTCGATGGTGGACCTGACATAGGATGCCATAGACCTGCATGTTGAGATAGACAAACTCACAGGGCAGTTAGATAGATTGACATTACAGATGGAGAGGGCCACAGAGAAGATTGATGCATTGACCTCAGAAAGGGATGTAGCACTAATACGGACTGAGACATATAGGGCTGAGCGAGACATCACTCGATAGGCGGCAGTGGCAGGTGGAGCTGGTTAGGTGGTATGAGATGTGTTCATAGCCCATAGGGATGTGAATAGGTCAGGGAGGGAGGTAGCACATTATAGAGCACTCTACCATCAGCTTGTTCCAGAGGGACAAAGATGGGATTATTTAGAGAGATCTTGTTCTCAGAGCACGGTATGGACTTCTGCCTCACAGGGCTCAATGGGGATGCCACCACATCCACCACTAGGACAGGGAGGTGAGCCATCACAGCCACCAGTATGATCAATTAGAGGATTGCATGACACATAGTTTTTTATTTTTGAGATTTATACATGTATATTGGCACTGAGGTGCACATGATGTATTTTTATTGACAGACATGGACATATATATGTATATACGAGGACTCTTATTGCTGCTCATGATGGTATGATTTATATGATGAATTTTATGATGCTTAGAATGTATGATCTACATGATGTGCATATGATATGTTTACTAACATTTGATGCTTACAGGATGTGATGTGTTTTTATGGATGATTTGATTATGTATATATGATGCATGACTTATGCAGGGTGGATGATGTTTATAGATATGATGTACTGACATGTGTGATGCAGGATATGATGTGATTTTATTCCTGTATGCAATATATATGTTGATGTTTTATGAATATGCATAGATGATTTATGTTTTGACAATGATTTAAGTATGCAAATGATAAGATGAACCTAAAACAATGCAAATGATGCTAATGATGCAAATGATGTAAATGATGTAAAAAATGGATGAATGTAAGCTTAATGAACCTAAAATGAACTTAGATGATAAAAATGGATAAATGCAAGATAATGAACCAAAAATGATGCAAATGAAATGGATCTAAAATGTATGTTTAATGCAAATGAAATGAACCTAAAATGTATGATTAATGCAAATGAAAGGGACCTGGAATGTAAGATTAATGCAAATGAAATGGACCTGAAATGAATGAAATGAACCTAAGATTAATGCAATGATCCTAAAATGAATCTCAATAATACAAGATGAATAAATGAATTTAATAATGAATTGATAATGAATTAACAATTCACGTATCATGAACGGAAGCTTCTTTAGTTGGAATGCCAAATTGCTATAAATTTGGTTTTAAAATGCAAAATGTCTCAAATGCAAGATGCCCTAAATGATCTTAAAATGAATCTAATGATGCCAGATAACATAATGAATTTAATGCCTTAAATGATCTTAAAAATGAATCTAAGAATGCAAGATAACATGACTCTAAAGTGAATTGAGAACAAAAGATGAATTAATAATGCACCTAAACTGAATGCAAGACACATTAAATGAGGTAACTAATGATACTATGAGTGGTAGATCATTGTTCTTTTGTTCTTGGATCTTCTCTCAGTTGTTCTCTGCATCAATTTCCTTGCTTTCAATACCCAAAAGCATCCATAGCGAAGGAATGCAAAGTGCGACTTAAGAACTCAGAAGATGAGTTGTTTGAGCTTGAACAAATGTGACATTTGAATCTCAAAATTTTCATTATTTTTACTTTTATTTTTCGTGTGTGTCATAATCAATTGATAAACTAGACGGATGGACTGTGAAGGATTGGATAGGGAATGTTAGTGGGATGATGACTCAGGATGTTAGCATGATGACGGGAGGATGGGATGTGTCACGAATGTAAAAGGACCAAATTGAGTGGATTAATTACAAGTGATTAGTTACAGTGAGCATGTACAAAGTTGCTACCGAGTTTTGATTGGATCATGTTACTTGCCTTGATGCGCGTGATAAAAATGCATGTGCTGATTGATTAATTCAAGAGGAGAGAAACATCCTATGAGAACCCAAAACTAATTTCCAGAGAGATAGGGTTAACCAAGTTGATTGATCAAATGTGCACTATCCGCAAACTATAGAACAAATGTACGACAAGGATCAACTCAAGACACAAGTAATATACAAGAGTGACGCTCAGGACTCTGGGAAAAGTACAACGTAGGAACAACAGTATACAAGATTATGTGTACAAAAGCTCAGGATATGAGATAGGGAGAGCATGGCAGAGTAGTACATATGGAACACCCATGGAATCTAGGGAACATGGAAATGGTGCTGGTGATGGAAAGAAATGAGATTTTATTAGGTAATGGAATGGTCCATTATGTGTGACACCTTTTTCTAGGTTTTCATCACCCATACTTGTCCAAGGTGCCTGATTGCCAAGTTTTCACCATTGGACAAAAAATTTTCTCTTTATTTCTCTTTTTGATTTCTTTGGATCTTTTTTTTTTTTTTGATATTGCCTCAATGCTTGTTTACCAGGTTTTCACTGGGACAACCATTTTTTCAGCTTCATTTTTCTACTTTTTAGGGATTTTTTAAGGACTATTTTGCAGTGCTTTCAAGTGCTCCGGGTTCTTCCATAGAATTTCCTTCAATTTCTATAGGTAAAGTTTTCTAGTTTGTTTAGAGCTGATGTCTTTCTCTATTTTGTGCTTTCTTCAGGAATTTTTATACTTTTTATGGATTTTCTCAGATAACTAGAATGAACAACCAGTCTTCAGGCATAGAAGCACCTGAGATGAATGATGTTGATAGGATCATTCAATGATTCTCCTTCTGGGGTGGAGAATTGATATGCCCCACAACCAAAGCATGCAGTGACAACATATGGGCCTTGCCAGGTGACTTCAAACTTGCCTTTCTTCTCACGATCAGTACCCACTTTCTAATTTTCTTTCAACACAAGGTCCCCTACTTGGAACTAACATGGGTGAACCTTCTTGTTATAGTTCCTCTTGAGTATATTTTGGTAGACAATCAAGTGATCATAAGCTTGTTGGCACATTTCATCTAGGAGATCCAGCTGTGTAAGTCGTGCTACCCGATAATCTTCATCATCAATTAGGCCTCTTAGTGATACTTGGAGAGAGGGTAGTTCAACCTAAATTGGTAAGACTGCTTCAGCACTGTAGACTAGGGAATAGGGAGTGGTGCCAGTAGGAGAATGGTAAGAAGTGTGGTATGCCCAGAGGGCAGGATTGATCTGGAGATGCCAGTCATGACCAGTATCATTGACAATTTTCTTGAGGATTTTGAGGATGGTTTTATTAGATGCCTCAGCTTGGCCATTACCTTGCGGGAAGTATGGACTGGAGAAACGGTGATGGATATGGAGGTGAGCACAAAGATCACTGACATGTTGATTTTCAAATGGTGTACCATGATCTGTGAAGATGGTGGAGGGTATGCCAAAGCAAAAAATGTTGTGATAAAGGATGAATTTGGATATCTGGACACCAGTAGTAAGTGTGAACGGAATCGCTTCGACCCACTTTGTGAAGTACTCCATAGCTATAATTATGTACTTGTGGCCTTCAGAGGAGAGGGAAGTAATCTTACCAATGAGGTCAAAACCCCAACAAGAGAAAGGCCAAGGAGGTGCAATAGGTCTGAGGTCCTGAGTAGGAGCATGGATCAGATTAGCATGTTGTTGGCAAGGGAGGCACTTTTTGACAAACTCACAAGAATCATGTTCCATTGTAGGCCAGTAGTATCCTATACATAGAAGTTGCTTGGCTAGGACCATTCCACTCATGTGGGCACCGCAGATTCTAGCATGTACCTCTTGTAAAGCCTGGGCGGCTTCGTTTTCATCTAAACATCTGGAGAGTACATTGCGATAGCCTCGACGATATAGGGTATTGGCTATGAGGGTGTAACAAGATGCTCTTTAGATAAAATTTTGGCATTGGTTGGCAGTGAGATGGGGAGATATGACACCATTTTTTAGGTAAGCTTGGATGTCATGGTAACACGAGGACTAGGGACCAACCAAGACACATACGCAATTTAATTCATCATTCTCATAAGCGGGAGCGTGTAGTTTCTCAACTAAGAATTCATATTGTGTAGATTCATGAGGGATCTCAAGAAGGGAACCAATTGTGGCCATTGCATCAGAAGCTTTGTTTTGTAAGCATGGTACCTGTGTTATCTGCAAGTGGAGGAAATGTTCATTCAACATGTCAACCATTTGCTTGTATGGTGTCAACTTATCATCTTTGGTTTGATACTCATCTAGGACTTTTTTGATGATGAGTTGGGAATCACCAAAGACCTTGATATCTGTGATGTTCCATTCTATGGCCATGTGGAGTCCTACAATTAGCACTTCATATTCTGCAATGTTGTTTGTGCAGGAAAATCCCAATTTGAATGACATGGGAATATAGTCACCTTGAGGTGTGACAAAAAGTATTCCTGCCCCTGCGCCATGAGCTGTGTAGGACCCATCAAAGTAGAGTTTCCATGTTAGTTGTTCTTCTACCATGTAAAAGTGCTCATCTAGAAATTTTGTGATTAGAGGATATGCATCTACCAATGGTGCTTTAGCTAGCTGATCGGCAATGACTTGTCCTTTAATTGCTTTTTTGTCAACATACTAGATATCAAATTCACTTAGCAGCATAACCCATTTTTCCATTTGACCTATAAGTGTAGTCTTGGAGAGTAGATACTTGAGAGGATCCACCTTTGAAATGAGCTTTGTTGTGTGAATAAGCATGTAGTGGCAAAGTTTGAGTGGCAAAGACCACTACCAGACATGATTTTTCCATACGAGAATAGTTGAGCTCATAACCCACCAAAGTTTGACTAATATAATATATGGCCCTTTCTTTACCTTCATCATTCAATTGAGAAAGGAGTGACCCTAGTGCTGTAGTAATAGAAAAAATGTATAAGATGAGCGGGCGACTAGGTGCAGGAGGTACCAAGATGGGTGGATTAGCCAAGTATTCTTTGATCTTGTCAAAGCTCTTCTGACACTGAGGATCCCACTTGAATGTGTTGTCTTTGCATAGGAGATGAGTGAATGGTTGACACTTATCTACTAGTTAAGAGATGAAGTGGTGCACATATTGTAGTTTTCCTTGAAGGCTACACAACTATTGGAGTATTTTTGGTGGAGGCATCTCCATGATAGATTTTACTTTCTTTGGGTCAATTTCAATGCCTTTTCTGGATACAATGAACCCTAAGAGTTTCCCTGATGTGACTCCAAAGACACATTTCTTAGGGTTGAGCATTAAGTAGTAGTGTCCAATTCTATCAAAGACACATCCCAAAACATCCAAGTGGTCCTCTCTTTTCACTAATTTTGCCAATATGTTGTCCACATAGTCCTCCAGGATCTTGTGGATCATGTCATGAAAAATGATAGTCATTGCTCTCTGATAGGTTGCCCCTGGGTTCTTTAAGCCAAAAGGCATCATGTTATAGTAGAAGGTGCCCCAAGGGGTTGTGAATGCTTTCTTATGTTGATCTTCTTCTGCAATGTGGATCTGATTATATCTAAAAAAACCATCCGTGAGTGACAACATCTCATGTCATGTTGTGAGATCTACAATCATGTCTATGTTCGACAAGGGGAAATCGTCCTTGGGACATGCCTTATTGAGGTCTCTGAAATCTGTGCATATCCTGATTGATTTATCTGGCTTAGTGATGGGCACCATATTAGAAATCCAATTAGAATAGTCAATGGGGCGGATGATCTTGGCGTGGAGTAATTTTTCCAGCTCTACTTTGACAAGTAGTGCCACTTTAGGATGCATCTTTTTGAGCTTTTGTTTAACAAGTTTGATGTTTGGGTCTACTGCTAAATGGTGAACCACCAAGTTGGGATCTAACCTCGGCATGTGAGAGTAATACCATGCAAACTTGTTGATGGATTCTTTTAACAAAGTGATAAGATCACTTTCTTCTGCTTCAAACAAAGATGCTGCTATATATGTGATGGAAGGATTTTCCTTGGTACCCAGGTTAACAGGTTTTGTTTCTTCAATGAGAATTGATGACTGTTCAGGCTTGTAATCTTGGATAAGAGGAAGAGGAGAATCTTCATCCTCTAGCACCTCAAAGAGGTTTTTACCAGGGGATACACCCTTTGTTTTTACTTTTTTGTGATCAAATAGTACCCCAGAGGGGTTTTCACTAGAAGATTGATTTTTCTCTTTTTTATTTTGATTTTCTGTATCATTTTTTTAGCTAAAGTTCTCCTCTTCCCCAAAGTATGCCTTTGGGTCCAATTTTTAGACATATGTTGAATGTTGTCCCCAGTCACTGCTTTGCTCGATTGCTCCCATAAAGCTTAGAAGTGCGTCCTCACTTTGGAACTCGTCAACGTGTATGACACTTGGTTGGTCCCAGTCTATGAGTTCAGGATGGCAGAGAGGGAGGTCAATGAAGAGGATGGACAGTTGTTGTAGGACAACATTGCCTAGGAAAGTTTCATCGTCAAAAACATCGTTGTAAGATTTTACAATTTTCTCTTCCGGGATGTCTTCGATGTCAACGATTTTGCCCAGGGGTTGACAAGAGGAATAATTGATGAACTCATTGGTGCCCCCAGTCGTGTCAGAGCCCATACCAAGACCCAGGTGTTTTTCAAGTCAAGCAGGTACAATGGGATCTTTCATCCCTTACTCTTCATGACCAAGGCCACCTCCTTGATAATTCCATTTTTCTGTCACCAGTTTGTGTGTTGTGGGATACTTGTTCTTGAAGTAATTGAGCCGACTTGTGTTCTGGGGTGATGGATCCTTGTATATCCATTGATTGATGTTTGGTTCCATTTCTTGGCCAACCAAAATACCTTGTGACATAAAAGTGGTAGGACCAAATTGTAGTATCCTGGTTGTTTATGATTCTGGTTTGCTTAAATTAGGCCGACGGCCTTGAGTGTGTGGATCAATAGGCAATACTCCAACTGCAAAGGCATCAGATAAAGTGTACTCACCGCATCCTTTGTTGTTGATCTTGAATGTGGACAAGGTGGAGGAGAGGATTGTCTCTGGATCTGAATGGATTTGAGATGAGCTGGAAATAGAGGAGCCAATATCAATCCTGAGGCAATGAGTGGAATGTAGAAAGGATGCCTCTAACGCATTGCAGTATGTGAAGGGCTTGGGATCTACACGGATGGTGATCTCACTGCCTTGGTATGGAATTTAATGCACTGATGGTAGGTGGATGGAATGGCTTGCATAGAATGAATCCATGGGCGTCTGAGGAGGATGTTGTAGTGAAGGTCAAGATCAACAACATGACATAATGTTTCTTGGATAACCAGGCCCACTTGAATGGGTAAGATAATGGTGCCTTTAGAAGTACGCTCTAGGTTGTCATATGCTTTTATTGTGATGACCTCATTTGTGATATCAGCCTCAGTGCAGCCCAACTATTTTATGAATTTTAGGGTACACAAATTTAGGGCCGATCCATTATCTATCATGACCCATTTGATGGAAAAAAATTTAACCATGACAGTGATACGAAGTGGGAGATTATGATCAGTTTCATCAGAGGGGATGTTGGTTGGTCTAAAGGAGACCCCACAGGATGTAGATAGGTGTCCAATAAGGTTTTGGAACTCAGTGAGGTTGATGTTGCTGGGAACATGGGATTCATGCAAGGCTTTATTGAGAATCTCTTGGTAGGTGGGTGATGTGTGGAGAAGATCCATAATGGAAATTTGGGCTGGAGTATTCCCTAGGTGTTCCAAAATGTTATATTGGGTCCCAACAAATGGGGTGGGACCTACACCTACAACTGTTATCCTTCCTCTGCGAGTAGTGATTGTGCATTGATTATCAACACCCTTGACATGAATGACATTGACAGAGGACTGAACTTGGGATATATAGCCGATGAGATTGTCGTAATTGATATAAGCATTGGTATAATATTTTCAATCAGTGCTTTCTACTTGTTTACCCTTTCCTTGATTAGAGGACTGAGTAGGATTGCCTGGACCTGTACCAGAAGTGTGTTTAGGGAATGCATTCTGATAAATTTTTAGGCTTGCATTTGGATGATTGAGCTGGGGAATCCACTTTGATCTCCTTATGATCAATGAGATCTTGGATATAATGCTTCATTTTCATGCATTTGAGAGTGGTGTGTCCCTTGACACGGTGGTATTCATAGTACTTGTTGTCTTTATACCAGGCAGGCTTAGGAGTTGAGTCATCAAATGGTTGTGTCTTAGGATATATGAATTGGTTTGCTTGGACCAGCTTGTGGAAGTTGACATCTCACCTAGAGGGGTAAACATGCGTTGTGGTGGATTTGAAGTGTGAGGTCTTTTTTGTCCATGAGGGCCTGAGATAGAATTTGTATGGTTCATAGGACCTTGATAGTTGTGTTGATGGGATATTCCTGGAGGAGGGTATATGGGTGCGCCTTGAGGGTGCATGTTTTGCTGATACTATGGTTGAGGATACATGGGAGTGGTTTGCTGATACATGGGAGGAGGTTGTGGATACATTACTGGTGTTTGTTGATAAGTCTGGGTTGGCACATTAGGACTAGCTACCACAACCTGAACATGTTTGGTGTCAGTGGCTCCATCTATGACCATGTTCTTATTTTTGTTCCAATATTGTGATCGGTCGTTGTTATGTTTATCAGGCTGGGATTCTTTGTAATGTTTAATTGTACCCTCTTCGACGAGGCCTTGTTCAAGGTCCATACCTTTGATCCTGATATCATGATAAGTTTGTATACAATTCATACACATGTGATAAGAAAGCTTAGGATGAAGGTTGTTAATGAAAATCGTGATAAGATGTTGTTCTAGGGGTTGGTAAGACAACCTTGTGGTAAGCCCTTGCCAGCGTTGAAGATAATCAGCCAAGCTTTCTCCTCCCTTTTGTTTGGAATTGCATAGGTCAAGGAGTGAGACTTCATTTTCAACATTATGTGCATATTGGGCCACAAACTTTTTAGATAGCTCTGCAAAAGTAGAGACTGTGCCATAAGGGATTTTGTAAAACCACTCAAGGGTGGTTCCTCCCAAGATTTTGGGAAATAGTCTCATGAGAAAGTTATCGTTGTAGGCCACTTCTTGGCATGCCATGTAGAATTATTTTACATGACTCATAGGATCACCCTTCCCCCGATATTTATCAAATTTTGGGGTCTCAAAGTGTTTGGGGAAGGGTACAGTAGTGATGGATCAGTCAAACGGATATGGACATACTTTGTCAAACTTGAATGTTTTGGCTTCTGTCCCAACTTTTAGCTCTTTGAGAGCATTTTTCATTTCCTCCCATTCAAGGTTGATTTGCGGGGGAGGATTGTTGATCGTAATTGTAGGATTGCCTTGTGCATGATATGGATCAAATGGTGAATATGGGGGATTTTGTGGGGGATATTGTGGTGTTTGGTAGGGTTTTTGCTAGTCACTGTATACGGGTTGCAGTGGTGGAAGCTGGGGTTGAGTGGAATACTGCAACAAAGGAGGTGTTGGTGTCTGATAAGATTATTGCAACTATTGGAAATATGTTTGTATTTATTGTGGTGTGGGATATGCGAGATGAGCTTGTTGCACACCCACATAGGTGCTTTGTGGCAGAATTCCCCCAGTGAGAACTTGTTGTGGAGGGGGAATTGTTTGTGCTGCAGCGGAAGATGACATGGCTATGTTACTAGTGGGATGAGTTGGCTATTGTTGCATGGGTTGGATAAAAGGACTAGTAAACTGTTGCATTGGTTGTGCCATGAAGGGATTTTCCCCCTGTGTTTGTGGTTGCGGTTGCTGTGTGGTTTGAAGAGTTGGCTGTGCAACTATGAAAGAGTTGATTGGCTGTTGTTGCGCTTGGGATGTTAATGGGTTGGTGATTTTCTATTGTTGGATAGGTTGTTGTGGGATGGGTTGATGCTGGTGCTACTGAATATGTTGCTACTATTGGGTGGATTGTTACTAGATAGGTTGCTGCTGTTGGATAGGTTGGATGGGAATTCGAGGTATGGTGAAGGGATTCATGGATGGTTGTAGTATAGGAGGATTTGGGTTGAACAAGGTTTGGGGTGGAACCGTTGACTTTTTTTGTGGTTGTGTTGCTAGTGGAGCGGGAAAGGAGGACCCTTGCAGAAATAAGGGTTGGCTATATACGTTAGTAGGTGGCATACCTGTGGTGAAGAATGGTGGAATAGGCATGGATACTTGGGTGATGTGATGTTATGAACTAGTTGTAGCACTTTGAAAATGTTAAATAGGAATAGATGGAATGGTAGTTTGTTGTGTGCTAATTGGTGGTGGTGGCAGAAAATTTGCAATGAATGTTGGGATTGCTTGTGAAGGAGGAGCAACGGTGGCTTGTGGAGGTGTTTGCATAGTGACAGGGGGTATTGTTTGTCGTGCTGATGTGGTATCAAGAGGTGGGACTTCTAAGGCAGGTGTAGGTGTTTTGTGTATGATGGAAGGTGGAATGGAGGGATGAACTACTTGTGCAAGAAGGGTTCCCACTTGTAGGGCTCACTGAAATGGATCAAAAACTTCATTTCTAGTGGGATAAGGATGTTCCCCTGGAGGTGCCATAGGTCATCTAACAAGTGTGGGTATTAGCCAAGGTGGAATTTGAAGTCCTTGTTGTTGGATGTCCAAGAGTACCTGGTTATTGTTACGTCCACTCATGGTGTTTACCATGTGGACAAGCGTTGGATGATTGATAAAATTTTCCACGACACTTAGAGTGGGAGTTTCATTAGTGTCTACCCAGATATGTTCAACTTGATCATTGGGCTGAGGTACATAATTGACCATGGTGTTGGTGTTCTCAGTTTTAGGATTAGATGAGCTAGTGGTGAGATTAGGATCCATGTTCTTCCTCTTCTTAAAGGCTTGTGTAATAGGTGGCATGAAATGATTATTCTAGAGGAATATTAGATATAGGATGTATGCAAGGATGCACCTGGGAAACTAAGGATGATGACCCTAGGATTAAGATGTTCTTAGGATGATGGATGCGCTCCTATGGATTAAGGATGGATTGATGTATGCAAGGATCAAGGGTTGCTTTCCCTAGTGTAGGATCAAGTGGATGTGATTATCTACCTAAGACAGACTTGTGGTCTTTGGTGGATGAGATTCTTTGTTAATGCAAACCAACCTTTTGATCAAGGTGATGAGGTTGCAAATGACAAAAAGGATTATCCCAAAACAATGCTTAGTTTAAGGACCTTCAATGGATTGGGTTTGACTAAGATGTAGGTTTTTAGCAACTCAAAAGGGGTATGCAATACCTAAATGGTGGATATGATCAGGGGCACTTTGGATGATGACTAAGATGATGCTAGGTTGATTAGAATTGATTTGGTTGATGCAAGATCATGTTAGGATAAGTGTGTGATGTGTTCCTAAAGATGGAAACCTAAGGGAGGTCCTAAAATGCAAGCTAATTGAGCTCAAGAAGAGGAGGAACTTGTGTTTGTTGTGGTAAATCGACTAGTCATATTGTTCAATTGCAACAAAAGTAGAGTTTAGACAATATTTGCCAATGAAATAAGCGACCTTGTTGTTGTAGATCACTTTCTCAAATAGTTCTCATTTATGGATTTCTTGCTTGACGGAATCGACAATGTGTTGGTATTTGGTAGCCTCTCGGGTTGTGTTCTTTTGTTCTCTTTGCACGAGTGGTAACAGAGTTTTCACTTTCTTGTGTTTCTTGGAATCGGTCATGTCCTATAAGTAGATCTTGATCTTGGATGAATAGTTTGAGGTTCTTAGGACATATCTCATGAAAGACCAAAATGTTTATTTTTTGATAATCTGGCCAAAAAGCTTGATTGTGTTCTGATTTCTCAATAGGATTGTTCTATGGCAAGAACCACTTTCAACATAATCAAAACTGGAAAATAGAAAGCATGTGTCTGAAAACAATCTGACAAGGGACAAAGAAACCTTCAAGGATACAAGCAGGTGACAAATTTGAAAGTTGGATATTTCGTTTGTGTTTTGGATTTGTCAATTTCTTCAAACACTTCAAGCACAAAATCTACCTAAGGAATTTGGCATAGCATGAAAATACTTTCTCATAACCTTAGACACACACACAAGAGCTAATCAGAATACGGCCATCACCAAGCATGCAATGGCTCTAGTCATGACATCGTATTATCCAGTTCCAAACGCTCAGGGTGGCACGAATGTATGAGTGATCTTGGGGAAGTTACTATCTTCCTTGCACAAGCATTATCACCTTTCAGGGGTGTTCTGGGTAGCTTATAAGCCTAGAGTGTTTAGTATGGATCTCTGTTCGATTTTATCCTCTATGTCTATGCAAGCACAATTTAGGTGTATAGCCCCATAGAGCATCTTGACAAAAGTGGTCACGTAAACATGATTGAGACCGCGAGGCCGCACTTAAGTTAGACAAGAGCCGAGTATAAGCTTAGATGCCAACCGACTCTTGAGGCTTTGACCTCAAGGAGTAAATTTGATTTATGTGAGTTGGAGTGGTGTGGCTTACACCTTGTTCTCACGTGGGTCATTCTTGGGAGATTTTTTCCTCAACCGGCAAGCCCAACTAAAAGGATTAACTTGGAAATAAATGGGATTGGTGATAAGAAGGGTCTAGATTTCTGATTTTCCCACAAGGGGAAAATAGCATAATCTCCTATCCAACATTGTTTTCTCCACAAGCACGCAATACAAGTTGTTTGTTTCCAAAGATTTTTTTGTTTAACACCAAGTAAATGTGTCTGGGTTTTTGATCTTCCCCACAAGGGAAGAGAGCATAATCCCCTAACACTCACTTAGGATTAATCAAAATATCTTTCTAATTAAGTCTAAGTTCCTAGAAAAGATTTATAGACATGATCGTTTGGTTGATTTGGATCTAGGCAACCTACAAGACAACGTGAGTAGTTTTGATTTAGCATCTTTGACAAGCGGTGCTGCAAATAACTAGTTAGTAGTTTGAAAAGTAATCTTTGGAAAGCGTTAGCACAAAAACCACTCAAAAGTTGTTAGCCAAACATAAAATAAGACTTTTCTAGAGTGTAGGTGCTAGTACAGGGCGTAGACACTGATCCTATATTCTGGTTCAGAAATGACAGTGTCAGTGAAATAACCAGAAAACACAAAAAATAGAAATTTGTTATACCAGGCGCAGACGGTGATTTACAGATCGCAGACGTTGATTCTTCACAGATGCTGATTCTTGTGGCACAAAATCTATTTCATGAACGAGCATTTCTGAAGATGTTGATTTGCCTACAAACACAAAACATGGCACAAAGAAACACAATAAGTTATATTTGCTTCTTAGTTAGCTTCCAAACTTGTCCAAAAACCTATTTTGAAACTAATTGACCCCTTAAAAACTATTATTTCTTAATGATTTATCAAGAAAGAGTGTTCCTTTTAATGAAATTTTTCCATTATGACTACTTGTAAAACTGAATTCTGATAAAAAATAGAATGATCAAATGCAGAAAAGCAGTAGGAAACACAAATAAACTTGAGAAATGAAGAATAGGGTCAATAAAATGTCAAAAATATTAGTATCAGGTAGAGACGCCGATTCAGATCAAAGATGTCATTTAACGTAAATGCCAGACGATGGTTCAAGAGGAACTGGTGTTTTCACAAACGCCTCTCTGTGTGTCTCAGAGATGCCGATCTGTGTTTTGGATGAATTTTGGAAGAATTACACAAGAAGCAAGAAATTTTAGGGACGTAGCTCCCACCGGGCATGCCAGAATGTGTGTATGGAATCCTTCAATCTATTGGGAGCAAGCTCAAACATGCAAACATTAGTAGGTTAGCACATATATCATTTCAAATAAACATGTAAGAGATCAAAGCAAACAACAAGAATACCAGATAACATCGGATTAAGCTAAAAATGAGTAAATGAAGCACCCTATTTTACTCATTTTGATTTTCTTATCTAGATTATATGTGAGTGTGCTCTCTCAAACACACAAATACTATGGACCCCAATGCAAATATGTAAGATTATGAGAATAAGAAGAAAGATTCAAGAGCTAGTATGAAGAACTAGTCTCAAAGCTCCTTCAAAATGATAATCAGAAGTTATGAAAGTAAGGATGATATGAAAGTCTTATGAAGAAACTATGATTTATTCACCAATTAAGAGGCTAACATGTAATTTCTAGATGATTTAAAAAAATGAAAGTATCAAACTAACATCTAAAAGCACTAGCATGAAAACAATTATGAAAACTCTAAGACAATACTAGCATGATAACAATGCAAATTGAGAGATAAAAATATGAGAGAAGAAGGCCTCTATTTATAGAGTTTTTGGAAAGAGGAAGAGGCTTGGATGAAGTGGCACCTATGTGGCATCCACATAAGAGCCACATAGGAGACACATGGCTTTGAAAAGGTGGCCAATTTTAAGTCAAAATTGACATTAATATTGAGTAGCTCAATATTTCAAAAGAGGAGACAAGGTTGTAAGAGAGAATTTAAGAAGAATGGGTACCCACTTTGGAGATAATTTCCCCATGTGGGTGAGCATTCCATTAGCCTTAAAAAGGTTAGGAATCACCCATTTAAGCATGATCAGAGGGCAGTTAGGTGAGGAAGCATACTTAGGAAATGAGGTGATGGGAGTAGGGTAGGAATAGGGTAGGCTGTAAGGTAGGCTGTAGGGTAGGATTAATAGGTTCCTAGCTAGGGTTTAGATTTAATTCAAATTAGATTTGAAAAAATCATAACTTAGAAGAATTAGGAAAATGGAGGATTTTAATAAATATATATTTATTAAAAGGGGATTTTGTGGAGGCAAATGTATTTAAATAAAATACATTAGAATAGTGTTTAAACTATTGATAAATGAAACTATTTAATTGATTGAAATAAATAGTTCGAGGAATAAGAGGGAAATTAATATTAATAATAATATTAATATTTTTGGATGTCTACACTTATGGGTAACTTTGAAAACCACTCAATGGCCTGGATTTTTACATTCTTTTTTATCAACATTCATGGTATGCTTACCAACCATAATGGTTTCATTATAAGTGAGATCTTGGATCTCATGCTTGAGTCTCATATACTTCTATGTATTTTCTCCCTTATTACTATAGAACTCACATTATTCATTATTGCTCCTCCATTTTGGTTTCACCTTAGGTTCATATGGTCTAGATTTTTCTAGCAATGTGACCAATTTATTTTCCAGAAGAGTCTTAAGCGCTAATTCATATAATTCACCTAGAGGAGAAAAGTTATGCTTGTGTTTGACCCAAGGTTTCTCTTCATGAGATTTATTGTTCCTTTTGAAGGAGCTTTAGTGGTATTCTCAACATCTTTTAGGGCCTTTGTGCCACTTGTTAGATTGAAGATTGTTGGCTTTGATTGAGGAGCAACATGGTCAACTACTTTGTCATTTACCACATTTTTAATTTTGTTCCAATACCTTTTTATATCCTTGGAACTAGAACCATACTTGTTTTCCTTATAAAGAGTGATTTCACCCTTTCTGACAGTCATGTCTTCTTTTTTTAGTGAACTCCTCACTATTTTTTCAAAGGTAGGTAGATCTTATACATCTAAATTGGGAAGTTGTACTCGGGGATCAATGCATTAGTGAATATATCCATATTCTCACATTCAGGTATGAGACATGGATATTGAGAAAAGTCTTTACTACATCACTGAAGAAAATTCAAAAAAGTCTCTCTTGTCTGTGTCTTTTTATTGCACAAATCATTCATTGTCATGGGATGTTGGACATTATACGAATACTATTGCAAAAATAGATTGATCAGTTATTTGAAAGTTATGATTCTTATGGGTAACTTTGAAAACCACTCAATGGCCTGGATGCCCAGACTCTAGAGAAATAGATGCATGAGGTATGTCTTTTCATGCATAAATTCCATGTATAGAGCACAAAACTCCCAATCATGATCTTGTGGATCAGATTGACCAACATACTTGTCAAATTTTGGGATCTCCAATCCATGTGGGAATGGGGGTAAGTACAAGTTTTTATAAAAAAGGAAATGGAAAATGGTGTTTACAGAATACTTCATGGTTGTTTTCTCTTGATCCTTTTTTATTTCTTGTAGTTCAGCTTGCAAGGCTTGGAGTTGTTTTGTTACCAGTGTTAAAGAAGTTTCTTCCTCTTTAGTGATGATGTCTTAAACTTTGTATTAAGGAGTAATTTAGGATCCTTATCATGCTAGTTTGAGGAAGTATTGTTCTTTCTCTTGAGCCATGATATTTTTTATCATTTTGATAAATTCTTTGTCTCCTTTACATCTAGAAATACTAGTCTCATCGGGTTCAGAGTCACTCAAGGAGTGCTCACTATCAATAGCCTGGATACTAACACTGTGATGTCTATGTCTAGAACCTTCATGCTCTGGTATTTTCTCATACATTTTTGAGTAATATGATTTTCTTGAAGTCTTTGGTTGTGCTACGAAAAGAGGGTTTTATTCAAGTGTAAGATGTTGCCTCTTTTCTTCTTGAAATTGTTTGAGAAAGTTTCTAGTTTTTATAGGCATGAATCAATTGACTGTCTGACAGGTGTTAAAGAAAAATTTGACTTGCTAAACAATTCCAAGGTAGATGATGACAAAGAGATAACTTGTAACTAAGAAGGAGATGCAAATAACTCAGACCCAAGTCAAGGTTAACAAACCTAGATAAAAATGTACTCACGACTCAGAAAAATGACATTAGATAACTAGGAGAAAAATGACAAGAATGGGCTAATCAAAGGACTTATACTGACAACTCAGGACTCATGACAGTATAAATCATACTATCAATTGATTATGACTATAAATGATGACTAGGAAACGCTCACTATTTTAAAATCAAAACTGTAGAAGATAACATCGATCCTAACCAAAGGTCTACACTGAGTGAAAACAAGTCCAATAATGTACCTAGATAGATATTTTTAGAATGCAGTATGAGTGAATGTAGACTTGTATGAGTGTTTCCTATAGAGAAAATGAGAAACTATATTTATCATACTGAAATGCATACGATAGATCAACAACAAGTCAAAACATGCAGGAAATATAGATTTTTGTATGAATATTCTTGGCCGGTAACACGAGTACTCACATAGGTTGATATGAGTGAATAAGTACAGGAACCTAGGTTGTACGAACAAGGATGGGAATACGAATGATAAATTTTTGTTTTTCATTGGGAACTTTGTGTTTTGATGTTTTATTTGTAGTTTTTTTGGTTTTCACTTTAGTTTTATTATTTTAGTTTCACAAACACATCAAACATGTTTGTAAAATAAATTAGTGATCCAAACACACACTAAACCTAAGGAGGTTGGATAAAAAAATACTCGATCACAGATTTAGGTACACACCCAAGAGATAATTAGAATATGGTCACAACCAGCCACACAAAGGGTCTCGTGATGCCATATTATCCAACTCCAAATGCTAATGGGGGCACAATATGGTGAGTGTCTTGAGGGAGTTACTATCTCCCTTGCACTTGGATTCTCCCACTTTCAGGGGTGAATCAGTTAAGCTGCTACTCTATGGATTCTAGTATGGGTCTCCATTTGAATACATCCTTTGCATCTACTCAAGTATGATTCATGTGTATAGCCCCTGCACCTTGGCATAAGTAGTCATGTAAACATGATTAAAACCTCTAGTGCCTTATCATATTCTAAGTGAGAGATGAATATAAGATCAAATGGTATCCAAATTTCTAGGCTTTGGCACCAAAAAGAAAATTTGATTAACATGAGTTGGAGTGGTGTGGCTTACACCTCATGCTCATGTGGTTCATTCTCCAAGGGTGAGTACTTTTTTCCACTTGGACAGGCCCATCTAAAAGGTAAACATGCAACAACTGAATGACAATAATGTTTTTGGATTTTTGATCATCTCTGAAAGGGCGAGAGCCTAATATCCTGACATTCTTGTCATTTCAAACACATCAGACAGTTATTCAAAGTCTTGCATGAGAGGTTCCTAAAAAATAATTATTGTAAACAAATTTTTTTGGTTTGTCCCTTCTAAGGCAACCTAGATTCTCAATCGTTAGTAGTTTCTAATTTTATTTCTCTGTCAAGCATCATGCATGAAAGGTTTAGATATAAAGTTTCTTCGACAAAAAATATTCATAGAAGATGTCAAGTTGTGAAAAATTAGAAATATGGGACAACCAATAGTTAGATGTTAGAAAATATCACAATCCTACAAGAAAACCTTGTTGTTTTTCAAAAATATCATCAGATTCTCGTACGAGCATGTACTACACCTAATATGAGAATTCCCAAGAAGTCATATGAGTCTCAGTTCCAAATTGTACTACACTATGCAAAAGATGGTACAAGCCTAGATAGTCAATGTACAGAACAAATCTCGAGACTCAAAATTTTATTAAAATATGAGGCCTAAAATTGAATATCCTTCTCCACGGTGGGCGCCATAAATGTGTGTATGAAAATATGATTTAACTAGATAGCACAAACACTTTGATGAACCATTATTTGATTGATTAAACAAACTAGAGTAGTGAAACAAAAATCAATCAAGGTAACTCATTGCCTTCTAGTAAATAGGAGTGTAGATTTTCTCTCGGATCATTGCGAATCCAGTGACTTTAGACTCTATCTAAATGAAGGATTTAAGAGCTAAGTTAAATGATATGCAAGTTTATCTGAATTAAACTAAGGTTAATCCATGATTAATCTATTGAAAGTAATATTCCTAGATTATGTAAAAGTAGAATAAACTAAATGGACTATGAATATGCTAAGAAATCAACAATCTATCACCAATTCAATAGTGTGTCTCTACTTCGCAAAACTCTCTCTTCTTAAAAGTGAAGGCCTAATCATATAGAAATCCTCTCAAAAATAGATGGACAAGATCGATTAATGAAGAGTGGTTGAGATTCTTTCTAAACTAGCACAATCCATGTGCAATTGATTTGATTGGTCAAGAGAATCAATTAAATCCAATGATTAATAAGATATTTTAGAAACTTCCAAAGCTCAAAGGAAGTTGCTAAATCAAAATATGAGTTAACATAATTGATTTTCTAGTTAAATGAGTTGTTTCCAAAATGATAATTAGTTAATATTTAGTTAACTGAACTGATTTGATTTATTTGCAAAATGATAATTAGTTAACTAATTTATGACTTAAGAATGCATTTTTTGAATAATTAATTGATTTAATGCATTTTCCTCCAAATTGTGATGACATAATTAATTTAATTCCTTTTTGTGATTAACTAATAATTATTATTTATTCAATCAACATCCTAAGACATAAATTAAATAAATAGTATAAGGTTGATTTGTTGTCACCAACATTAGGATTTAGGAATTAATTAATTAAACATGATCAAGTGCAATGATCGAATGGGACCTAGAGTTTAGTTCAAAATCAGATTGACAAGTGGAATTCCCTTAGATTAGGACTTAGGATATTTAATCAAGATTTGTGTTTTCTTGATGAACAATTAAGATTAGGGGCTTAGGATTTTGTTGATCATTTTTGAGTGATTGCAGTTAGGTGGTAGGGATTCTTTTTACCATTGAGATATGATGTCATGTTCATATCCTTGGATGATCCTAGATGTTGTTTCTTCTATGTTCATTGTTTGGAGATTATTATTTTCATTATGAGATGTTTATCATGTATTCCATTATGTATTGATTTGAGAGATCCATTTAGGAGATGCTAAGTATTATATTATGACTTGTGATTCATTATTGTGATCACTGTGACATGTGCAGTGGAAGATGTACTATATGTGTGCCATAATGTAGCAACTATATCATATTGATTGTACCTTTTTTATATTAATATGGTGAATATATATTGATTCCTTCTATTCAATATATATGTTAGTTTCCTTATTGATATGTGTTCATTTCGTTATGGCTAATTAAATAATTATAAATATTTCATTTGGGTTTTAAAATGAATGTAAAATATATGATGTGATTATATTATGGTTGTTCTTAGTAGTTTAGTTAATGTATTTAAAAGTAACTACATCTTGGAACCCTTGGGATAGTTAACTAGTATTATGAACATTGGTATAATGTCTTATCATAAGTTAATAATGTTACTTGCACTTATGGTTTACTTGCTTCCACATTTGTGTTTTTGAATTTTCATTTGTATTGTTTATGTATGTTTAACATTTAAGAAAAAAAATTGCATCAACATAGCACGTAAAGTTTGGTTAATATCTCATGTGCTCCCTAGCAGGGCGTTACAATATCATACTCTAACAAGATACCTACAAATAAATCATGAAAATTGCCATGAAGAATAAAACCTATCATATCCTCCAACAACCATCTATGGAAGGAAAGGGAACATGCTAAGGTGAACCATATCAACTAGTAATAAAACCTATTATAGTGTTATAAATTGTAACCCCTTACAATTTCACAATCCTTTTTGGGTCCTCTCTTTAGTGTGCTTTCTCATAGCATGAAATAGGAATTACCTTGAGAATGCTATACATATGCATACTTTATAATTTATTTGATCATTCTATCACTATCAAGCACTTTCATTTGAGCAAGCATTATTCTTCAAACTTTGAGAAGTATGGGGCAACAAGATATAAACATCTATAATCAATTATTCCTTTGTGATTGAAATCTTTATGTCATGTCATTATATGAACACTTGAAGGAATTAACTATAGAGAATTGCATCACCACCATTATTAAAATCCAAAGGTAATATCATTTCAATTCAAGCATTTTATTTCAGTTTTAGCCTTTTCCATACCAAATTAAGTTATCTTTTCTAAACAATTGTAGCTATAGTGGAAGTGAAAACACTTACCTAGGGTTTCACTTAGGCAAACCCTCATTGAGTAATATCAATCCCATTGTTCATGAAAGCTAATATTTGAACTTTATCTTATGGATGTAGACACCCTAAATTGGTCAACCAAAATCAACATGGTCAACCAAAGTCAAAAGGGGTCAAATCAAGTCAACATCATGAATTAAATAATAGATCCATTTAATTAATTAAATCTAAGTGAAAAGGAGATTAATTAAACTATGTAATTGATTAAATCAATTAGTTATATAGTTCAAATTAAATAAATCAAATGCAACCCATTAAAACCCCTTACATGGATAATTTAATTGATTGATTGATTTAATTAAATCCTAATTACTTTCAACAAAGGGGACAAAGAATCAAACAACCAATGAGAAGAAGGGATGAAGAGCACATGGATCACTCCAAGGATTTGATATCTTAGCTACTCATTTAGGATTTTCTATCCTCACCACTCCTTTTGTCATCGTGTCCACCTATTTGAAACCCATCACTCAACCTAGACCTCAACTCTACCTTGAACTTGGTTAATCAAACTCACCCATACCCTTGGGAATTCCTATAAATAGGATGATTTTCTTAGTGTAATGTGACCAATTCACATTTAGAGGAATAATTCACATTCAAATTGCATCTTTAATTTGGGCATTTAGCATTTAGCATTTAGCATTGAAGAATTCTTGAAGTCTTGTTATAATGGAAAAATAATTCATGATTACATATAGTTTGAGCATAGAATAGGGAATTTCATCTTAATTTGCATCTTAGATCCATATCTTCATCATCATTAGCACAATTATTGTTTTAGGGGTTGTCACTTTAGGATGATTTTGCATATGAGAGCATTTTTTTAGTCCTTCTAGATAAAGAGTCATGAGACACTTTTAATTTGCTTTCACTTTCAAAGTTGATTAACGTAGTTAGATCTTTCTAAGTTTGATTGAAAATTATGTTAAACTAATGATTCATGCAGGTTTGTGAATTTCAAGGTTACGAACTACATTTGGCACCCACCATGGGGCTCAATACTCACTTTCTAAACATAAATTTTGAAGGATTTACTTTGCAGATTCTCTGACATCATATGAAACTCACACCTGGTCGAAAGAATATCACACCTAGTTTGAAGAAGTTCATAC
Organism: Thuja plicata; assembly: GCA_018584345.1. Classification (NCBI taxonomy): domain Eukaryota; kingdom Viridiplantae; phylum Streptophyta; class Pinopsida; order Cupressales; family Cupressaceae; genus Thuja; species Thuja plicata. The sequence continues at coordinate 1,069,687 of MU224375.1, forward strand.
CTTGTTTGTCATAGCTCACGCTTGGTTTGTGAAAGATAACATTCGATCTATGAAAGATTGGACCTGGCACAAAAAATCTCGCACCTGGTCTTTCACATCTCTTATTTGGTCTATGAAAGATAGAATTTGGTATATACAATATAGCATCTCATCCCAAGAAGCTCACACCTAGCCCAGAGAAGCCCACACTTGGTTTTTTCTGATAAATAGACTCTATTTGAGGGTTAGGTTGTAAATTCTATCATTTAGTGAAGTTTGCATAGTATTTAGGAAGATTTGCATATCTTTTGGAAACTTTGCATCTCATTTAGTGAAAATTTGCATATCTATTGGAAACTTTGCATCTTATTTATTGAAAAATTGCATATCTTTTAAAATTTTCATCTCATTTAGTGAAAATTTGCACATCTTCTTAAACTTTGCATCCCATTTAGTGAAAATTTACATATCTTTGGAAAACTTTGTATTTCATTCTGTGAAATTGGCATATCATTTAGGAGATTATGCATAAAAATTTGATAAATATTTAGTTGCATTTGGTTCATGTTTAGTTGCATATGGTCTATTCCAAGTTGCATCTAGTCTATTTTTAGTTGCATATGGTTTGTTCTGAGTTGCAACTAGTCTATGTTTAGTTGCATCTGGTTTGTTTTGAGTTGCATCTGGTCTGTTCTGAATTCCATCTGGTCTATTCTAAGTTGCATCTGCTCTATTCTAAGTTGCATTTGGTCTATCTTGAGTTGCATTTGGTCTGTTCATAAGAAAATAAAATTCAAGTTGTATAATTGATAAATTTGACAATTAATTGATGTTTTTTGATGAATTGCAGATGAGTAAAAGGATCAAGTCAAGAAAGAATCATAAATAAATACAAAAATCATAGGATTATCATCAAAGGAAGAAGGAAAAGAAGCTACATAAAGAAGAAAAAGGAATACAATTAGCTATTGAAGCTGAAACATTGGAAGAAAGGTGTTGACGGGACTTTGTGACTGGGTCTGCCAATAGGGGTAAGTTGTCACCGGGTACCGGGGTACCGGACAACTTTGCCTATAAAGGTTGTCTAGGGAAATGAGATTCCCCAGGCCTCCAATCATGTGAGAGTCAGGTCTCAACAATGTGGGGCATAGTTGGGAAATGTGACTGTTTTGTCTGAGGGGGATAGCTAGTTATCTTAACTCATCTTTTCTAGGGATTCAGGTAAGTGGGGTTTCCTGCAAGCGCACATTCATTTAACAAATAAACTTCAAAAGATACTATAGAGATAGAAAGATTTCATCTACCTATAGTTATGCTAAACATTGAAAACATCAACAATTCTCTAACACACCACTAAATATCAAAGAAATATACAACCATCAGTTCATATTTTATCAATAGCAAAGGAAAGGAGGTTGTTAATCTACTTTGAGTACAAGAGAAAAGGATATGAAGAACACAAAGCATAAAATATCGTTAACCCAGAAGACAGAATGCTAACAACATCATTGACAGAACTCTTCCTTCTTCATTAACATCTCTTCCAGCAAGCACTGGTGCATGGTACAATGGTAGCTCCAGAGGAGCATTTAACTGTTGAAAGCTTAGAAACTATGGAGCATTGAGCTCTACAACTAAGAATTGAGAAAACCAAATTTCCATTAACTATGGACTGCAAAATCATCAATTTTGCTGACCCTTAGAATGAGGCTGGACTTAACATTTATACACATCACTTGACCTAAAACCTAACCTAACTTATTTTACACTTTACAATATAATATTATTTTTGGTGGCTGGTACTACCTGCACCATATTACAAAAGACCTCAAGATGGAAAAGGTCTGTCATGTCAGAAGAATATGACAAGAAAAGAGGAGTGGAAGAATCGGCCTTAAGAAGACAGCCAATAGAAGAGGAGAAGAAATCCAATCCCTTGGGGATTGAGGCTACATGCCTCATAAATGGGAAAGTGGCGCCCTATCTCTGATGCGCCAGGTGTAATGTTGAAATGATGCCTTAGGAAGACCATCTATCAGAACACTCTTATTGAGCTGATGTGCCTTGTTATGGTTACCCACTTTTTGACAACCTTTATTAACTACCTTGAAAGTGACTGGTCGGCCTTGGGAATCGGGACACGAGTCACTTAAAGAATACAAAAGTGTAGGATCTGAAACTCTGGGATCTGGGAACTTACATTCCGAAAGAATTAATGAATACAAAAAAAAATCTTGGGACGAGATTCTCTGGGCTCCGAAGAACTTTTATTACTTATGATTTTTCCCAAGCTTCCAACACTTGGCCTATGCTTTCTTTGTCTACATCCTTTATGCTGTCCCATCAACTGAGGACAGACTCCAATGCCTCCTCAACCTCTCCGGCCCCACTCTGGAATTCATCCACCATCTTGATGGCATCATGTGACCAGATCATTGTCTTTGACAATCTAGATAACCTTCCCTGGTCAAAATCTCTAGCAAGCAGGTACAGGGACTCCATCCGTTCATCAAACTTGCTGAGGACATAGTCCTCTGGGGTACATGTCCCGATGGTGAAGGGATTGACTTGCAATACTCCAACCAAAAATGATTTAAATAGACCCATGGGGTATTGGGTGGCTGTCACTTTCTCTTTCAAGGCCTTAACTAGTTCCTTGCATACGTCACCCCTGAGGACAAGTCTGGAGTACTGGGCCTGGAGGGAGTCATATGACTCATCTCCCAAAATCCCCACTTCCGTGGTGACTTCTTCCCCTATGTCGTGGATCTCTTCTAGCCCGGCCTTCCATTTTTCATACTTTGCTAGATCTTTCTCCCATATGATGGTGGATCCATTTGCCTGGCTAAGAAGAGAATCAACCTGATAAAGGTTTGGGAGGGACGCCGCCAAAAATTATCTCATGGTGGTCACCTGCTTGGCAGCCCACCCGTCTACGGCTTGTGCTTTATTTTTCATAATTCGTAGAGAATCCACATCACCCTATGCAAGTGGAAATCCAAAGGAAGGAGTTCCAGGGTGGACCTCAGACAGAGGCTATGAGAGTTCTACTAGAAGCATGAGGAGATTGGCATTTGTTTCTCTTTCCTCTTTCAGCTTCTAGCCCTACTTGATGTACCTAGCCTCTATTACCTTGGTGGCTTCCTTTAGTAGATCTAGCTCACCCTATTTATCTCTCCTCCCTATCTCTACTTCTTCTATATTGTAATATTTAGGCCTTATGACCACTGTGTCTATATCTGATTGGGGTGTTGCGATGGTCGCAACTGTGCTACCTATCGGACTAGTCCAGAGAGTATGGATGATCTACACTTTCTTGGGCTTTTTAGCCTCTACATTCCTAGCCATCATCTCATCCAATGAGAGTGTGGTGCCTAATGTAGCCACTGGGGCTTTCCTTTTCCTTGATTCCACCAGCCATTGGGGTGGCTGGGGTGGCTTTGTCATTAGTACCTGTTCATTGGGATTCCTCTCAGAATCTAGCGATATGTTCCTGGAGTGTATGTTATGTTCAGGCTCTTTCTCCATCTCTCATTCCAGTTCCTCTTGTTCTTGTTCCTTTTCCATTTCCTATTCTCCAGAACCTTTAATGTTTTTTGCCATACTAGCATCTTGTGTTGTACTATCTGGAGCCTTTTCTCTGGTCTCTATATCATCTGTATTTTTAGGGACCTCTTCATCCCTCCCGATATCAGTTGTTTCTGTATTTTTATTAACTGGGACCTCCTGATCAATGTGTTGTTGTTTCTCTTAGGCCTCATCAGCCTCATCTATCAGGGTGTTCTCCTCCACCGAAACATCCTCTGGAGGTGGGTGAGGCCTCTAGCTGAAATTTGGCAAGGAAGCCGCCGTTACTACCTCACCAAATGTGCTCTAGGGCACTTGGTCACCTCGAGTAACAAAAGGTGTTTGGAGTGTGATGGTAGGGGGTACAGTTCCCCCTATGGGTTTGGGTTCCTCGGCCATCAATTTCTCATCTATGTGTTGCCTTGGTGTGTTCTCGGTCTCCTGAACCCGTATCTTCTCCTTCTTGAGCCCTGTTTGCACTTCTTCTTGAGCCTCTTACTCTGATGTATCCTTTTCTTTTGGGACTTCCCTTTCTATGGGGACCTCCTCCTTGTCCTGAGCAGTGATCTCCTCCATCGCATGACCTATACCCTGCTGAATCTCCAGGAGCTCCTCAGCTGAGAAGGTGTCATCAAAATTGTAATGCAGGGGTGAGGAGTCCAAAATATCTTCTAGTTTAGGAGAATCCAAATTGAAATCTACCGGGTGCATCTCCGACATACCGGGAATGGCAATTGTGCTTGGTGTTGGGGTCACCTTTTTCTTTTTCTTCCTTACCAGCAGATCCCTAGTGTCCAGAATACTAGTAGAATGTACCTTAGAAAAATTCTGTCTACTCACCATGGCTGCCAATGATGGTGATCCCGCTAGGTGAGTAGATGTCGTTGGAGCCACAAGGAGGCCGGAAGATACATGCATACTTATTCGCTGGCTGGACAACTTTGACACCTCCATTTGTTGATGTAACTGCACCATTAGAAGGGTGGGGACTTGTGGAGGTGCCTTGGGGATCAAGACACCCTCTTTCTCTTTCCCTTTACTTGTACTTGATTCAACAGCTATGGCAAATGAAGAAGGTCTAGTGCCGGCTGAAGAGGCCGAAGTAGCCCGCCTGATCGTTGGCTTCTTTCAAGTGCTCTTTAGGCATGCCCAGGTGAAATATTGGTGGCTCACCTCTATAATGGGGTGACATACCCCTTTAATTTTCAGGTCCTTAGGGGTGGCCCAATCCACCAGAGGGAGATCTAACTTATCCAGCCCTTGTCCCTTATATGTTGGATCTTCCAATGGCCCGTCATCTTTGAAACCTTTTGGGAAAGTCCAAAGGTCGAGTGCTTTCATGAGCCCTTTGCTCATCCATGTGTGCTGTCAGGCCTAGACATCAAAATTGTCTTGGTAGTCTGCCCAGAACTCTTCAATATCCTCTTCATGCAGTGGGGACGCCTGGGGTAGTGCTGTGGCAATCTTGCCGAGGGGATCATAATTTTTCCAAGCATAGTGGAATTCCACCAGCCCTAGGTTCTTCAATTCACTATCTGCCTCCCAAGATGTGGCAAGGCTACATGTATAATTTCCACAAGAGAAGTGGAATGAAAGGTTGATGACCTTTCTTTAATGTGAAGAAGGCATGCAGATCCATCATCTGCCGATAGAAGTCTAAAAGAATAATCCTGTCCCTGCAATACTGGGGTAGAAGATGGGGCTTCTTGTTGAAGCCTGTCACCCGAATATAGGTGTGATGTTGGAACTAGATGAAATAGCGGCTATAGGAATTGACCATAGTCATTTCCTCCTTTGAGATTCGGTACCCAGAATCTCGAGTAAGTGTTAGGATGTTGTGGTAAATGAAGGCATCATTTACTCGGCAAAAATTTAGGAAACTGAGTTCCCATTGCACTTGGGGATAGTGATCCCATGGCGCCATTTGGCCTAGCCCATTCCCAAGCTCTCCAACTATGCCCAAACCTAGAAAATCCAGCCTTTGTTGTGCTAGTGCCCATAGTACGTATGATGAAATATAAAATTTAGAATTTTGGGCAATGCTCTTCAGCTATTTATCTACGTGATTAGATATGAGGGCCGCCCAGTTGAAAGTTTGACTACGCGTGGTGATGCAGTATAGAAAGTAGTACATCCATGCCGAGAAATCCCAGGCATGGGGAAATCAAAAAATCCTACATCAAAACACAATGCCCGCCTGGATGGGCTCTTTGAACTCCCCGCAGGGAATTTCCAACTTCATTATTTTGTAATCCCTCTTTGGGACTTTTAGCCAGTGGTTATTGATATGTTGCTAGGAAATAACCTCAGCACCTTTGAACTCCTGTAATGTCTAGAGTCAATTCTGGATAATGGATCCGTTGAATTGTGGGATCCCCAGCCTCGAGGAAAAATTTGTTGCGTCCAAGGTGACAATGGTTGCTGGGTACTATAGCGGTTGGGGATCCGAAAGTACGACGGTCCATGTCGGTGAGTTGTACATCATTGCCAATTGGATTATTAACTTCAGGGATTGCACTGAACATGGGAAGTTTGCTGCTTTGATAACACCAAAGGCATTGATCTGATTTGCTAAGTTATCTCTAGTGGCCCTTAGTTTATAGATGGCTTGAATCAAGCCTTGTATTTTCGCCCAAGGTATGGGCCCTGTGTCTGTTATCTCCTAAAATCTGGACTCAATTTTTGATCCCACGATGACACCGTCCTTGGGATACTTAGAGGTCAAGGGAAGATTTTCCAATAACCTCTTGGCCTTAGTCTTGGTGGCTGCCCGGGTGGAAGTGGTAGGCAGCTCCAGGATAGAAGGAGGGGTGATCACTTCAGACATCTTTGATCAACTAGTCCACAACCTGCAAGACCGGAGACCCGTCTGAACATGATATTTAAAAAGAATATTAGAATTCCAGGGAAATCATCACCACCCTACATTCATTCAAAAAGTGTTAGCATACATCAAAAGTCTTAGAATCCTTGTAATAAACACAAATAAAACTCCAGAGATATCGAACCAAATGGCAAAGGGGGAAACACAGGACAAGGAATTACTTAGGGCTCGGATCTCAGATAATCTAGTCATTGTAATTCTGATGTGACCAGTAAGAAACCGTATTTGGTTGACGTGGGTTGGCATGTGGTCAAATGGTAGGAAATATAAAGGCATTAATGAAGACAAGTGGGCTGACATGGGGTAAAATAAATGCCAGATGGGACACGGTTTGAATGCCCACTTGTGGGAAATTAATCCCACCATTAAGGTGATGAGACGGAGGAGAGGGAAAGCTGCCATGGCTTAAACCAACGAGGTGCTGAGTTTGAACTGTGGTGACTCTGTCTCAAGGAACTCGGTCTCATGGGTAAAAATGTAGTGATAGAGCGTGAGGAACTTGCGAGCTTGAAAGGATATACATAGTATTTACACGTAAACATAGAGAGCTAAAACATATATACATGCAATGTACAGAAAATACACATCATTTATAGATTTTTACAAATTTACACAACCAAACACATATATACATGAACCAGACCAAAACAATGTACACTACCAACATTAACCTACAACTGCGCAGGAGGAAGACAACCTCCTCACAGGGCCAACCCACCAACGGAACAAGATGTAGACCAAAAGAGAAAAGGGAAACAAACAAAAAACACGAAAACAATAGGGAAACCAGAAGACCTACCTAGAAATCCAAAGGAGGGTAGGGAAAGAGCACACTAGGAGCACTCCCATAACAGGTTCTACCTTCAAATGACTATGAACAAGCACCTCGAAGCAATTGGTAACAACTCACTAAGCTCAGGGTAATCATAGTTTAATCACCTAAGGATCAATCTAAGCATAAGTGTTTTAATTGTGGTAACTACAAAAGTGGCATGTAATTTCTATTTATACCCAAGGTAAAATCAAGTTACCTCTCTTTTCCTGCAAACTTCAGAACAGGAAAACCTCCAGACTCCGGGTCTGGGGATTCCATGCCACCATGCCTTCTCACGAGGAGAAGACATCACAACGGAGAATCCCAGAGTCTGAAATCTGACTAGAAAGAACAAACAACTCCAGGACCAGGTCCCAGAGACATGAAAGACAAAAGAAAAAAGAAAAACAAACCTCATAGGAGGGAAAACCCAGAGAAGAAACAAAGAAAAACAAAGGAAAAGAAAACAAGGCAAGAGCCAAAAGAGAAAAGAGGGGACCCAACATTTTGCACACAAAATGTAGGGATGGGTATGCAGGGCATAAAAAATGGTGACTATCTGGGACAAATACCTTAGTGCATTCAAGAACTGTAGAATCTCTGGTTAGCAAAACTGGAACAAATCGTTACTTAGAGTATCCTGTCTGCAAGGCGCGAAGCGTCTCAGGCAATCCGGCTCATACATGATTCAATCCTTGGTATTTTGTCAGTTGTGTAGTGTTTTCTTTGGAAGAAATCAAGCTAATGACCTCTGGGAGAAGCAGAGAAGAGGCACTAAATCTATTAATCCAAAGTCGTCAAATTTGCTCGTTTGTCCCGGATACCAGAGTTTTCATCCCATCTTTTCTTTCCTCACTATTTTATTCTTTTCTAGATGGGAAGGCAGTAATTCTTTCACCATTAAGCTTAGACTTAGCTCAATTTAATGGTGTTATTTCTTTCACCCTTCCATTCAACTTAATTTTCCAAATGGGGAAGAAAAAATCTGGACCCAGAAAGAATTTGAAAAGTTCAAACTTGGGCCAATAAACCAGTGCGACCAATCTACTCTCGATGTGTCCAATTACTTTCCTTTTGATTTTGATTTAACTGATTGCCAGACTTTCAAGGATAAATCTGACGAAGATTACTCATATCCTATTACCAAACTTACAAAATAAAACCGAATACCAGACCAATTCCACTATGCTAACAACATATTCTAAGTTCACTGTAATGTGAAAGGTATCATCTCGGAGACTAGATGTTATGCGAAGCATACCAGCCTACAAAAGGGGGAGAAAAACACTGGGAACCTGGAAATAAAACAAAGAAAGAAAAGAACAAAACAAAAGAGAAGAAAACAAGGGCAATCTCGGAGGATAGCCGACAACTATTTACAAGACGAGGCACTCCAAATGGAGCACCGAGAAAGAAACATTTACAAACAAGAAGATTTACATATAATACAAATCTTGACAAACCTGCCTCATTCAAAATAATGTTTGAGAAACTGTCCATTGACAGGCAATGGGACAAGTTCTCTGGTCATGGTATTGAGGCGATAGGTGTTTGCCTCGTAGATCTCTGAGATCAAATATGGTCCGAGCCAGAGCCATTGGAATTTAGTGTGTTTTCCTTTCTTTTCTCGAGCTTTATCCCACAAGAGGACCAAGTTTGAAATCTGAATGGCCGTATATTGGGCTCTCCGGTCAAACCATCACTTCACTACTACTTGGTGACATGCAAAATGTTCGAGGGAAGCATCTCTTTGTTCTTCCATCCGCACTAGGTTTAGGAGCCGAACCTCCACAATATTGTCCCGATTGCTGAATTCCTGCATAAATTGTAAAATTAGGATCTGTAAGTTAATGGGGAACACTAGGTTCTGGCCATAAAATAGATGGAATGGGGATGTCCCCAGGGCAGCCTTAATTCAAATACGATTAGCCCAGAGGGTGAATCTCAGCTTTTGGTGCTAGTCCCAGGGATTCTATTCTAACAGTTGTTTGATCACTTTAAGAAAATTTTTGTTGGTTGATTCAAGGAGTCAAATCATGTCAACATCAACATGGTCAACCAAACTCAACCCTAAATTGAAATCAACATGGTCAACCAAAGTCAAAGGGGTCAAATCAATTCAACATCATGAATTAAATAATAGAGCCATTTAATTAATTAAATCTAAGTGAAAAGGGGATTAATTAAACTATGTAATTGATTAAATCAATTAGTTATATAGTTCAAATTAAATAAATCAAATGCAACCCATTAAAACCCCTTACATGGAAGATTTAATTTATTGATTGATTTAATTAAATCCTAATTAATTTCAACAAAGGGGACAAAGAATCAAACAACCAATGAGAAGAAGGGATGAAGAGCACATGGATCACTCCAAGGATTTGATATCTTAGCCACTCATTTAGGATTTTCTATCCTAACCACTCCTTTTGTCATCGTGTCCACCTATTTGAAACCCATCACTCAACATAGACCTCAACTCTACTCTGAACTTGGTTAATCAAACTCACCCCTACCCTTGGGAATTCCTATAAATAGCATGATTTTCTTAGTGTAATGTGACCAATTCACATTTAGAGGAATAATTCACATTCAAATTGCATCTTTAATTTGGGCATTTAGCATTTAGTATTGAAGCATTCTTGAAGTCTTGTTATAATGGAAAAATAATTCATGATTACATATAATTTGAGCATAGAATAGGGAATGTCATCTTAATTTGCATCTTAGATCCATATCTTCATCATCATTAGCACAATTCTTGTTCTAGGGGTTGTCACTTTAGGATGATTTTGCATATGAGAGCATTTGTTTAGTCCTTCTAGATAGAGATTCATGACACACTGTTAATTTCTTTCACTTTCAAAGTTGATTAACGTAGTTAGATCTTTCTAAGTTTGATTGAAAAGTATGTTAAACTAATGATTCATGCAGGTTTGTGAATTTTAGGGTTACGAACTACATTTGGCACCCACCATGGGGCTCAATCCTCACTTTCTAAACATAAATTTTGAAGGATTTACTTTGTAGATTCTCTAACATCATATGAAACTTGCACCTAGTCCAAAGAAGCTCACACCTAGTTCAAAGAAGTTTGTACCTTGTCTGTCATAGCTCGCACCTAGTTTGTGAAAGATAATATTTGATTTGTGAAAGATTGCACCTGGCACAAAAAATCTTGCACCTGGTCTTTCACAGCTTGTATCTGGTCTGTGAAAGATAGCATTCGGTCTATACAATATAGCATCTGGTCCAAAGAAGCTTTCACCTAGCCCAAAGAAGCTCGCACTTGGTTTTTGCTAATAAATAGACTCTATTTGAGGGTTATGTTGTAAATTCTATCATTTAGTGAAGTTTGCATAGTATTTAGGAAGATTTGCATATCTTTTGGAAACTTTGCATCTCATTTAGTGAAAATTTGCATATCTATTGGAAACTTTGCATCTTATTTAGTGAAAATTTGCATATCTTTTAAACTTTGCATCTCATTTAGTGAAAATTTTCATATCTTCTTAAACTTTGCATCTCATTTAGTGAAAATTTACATATCTTTGGAAAACTTTGTATTTCATTATGTGAAATTGGAATATCATTTAGGAGATTATGCATTAAAAATTGATAAATATTTAGTTACATTTGGTCCATGTTTAGTTGCATATGGTCTATTCTAAGTTGCATCTAGTCTATGTTTAGTTGCATATGGGTTTTTCCGAGTTGCAGCTGGTCTGTGTTTAGTTGCATCTAGTCCGTGTTTAATTGCATCTGGTCTATTCTGAATTCCATCTGGTCTATTCTGAGTTGCATCTGGTCTATTCTGAGTTGCATCTGATCTATCTTGAGTTGCATTTGGTATGTTCTACATTGCCTTTGGTTAATGATAAGAAAATAAAATTCAAGTTGTATAATTGATAAATTGGACAATTAATTAATGTTTTTTGATGAATTGCAGATGAGTAAAAGGAAGGAGGAAAAGAAGATACACAAAGAAGAAAAAGGAATACAATTAGCTATTGAAGCCCAAACATTGGAAGAAAGGATTCAATCGTGAAATAGGTATTGGAAGATCACTAACCTTTACCAAGCATTTTATAACATGTCATATAGTCCTTTAGATACTTCTCACATTTGAATATGATACATCTTAAAGCTCAAAAAGAAAAGTGTAGAGTACCGTATTATTGAAAAGAGAAGGAATCTAAAAGATTGAATAAATATGCTAAACAAACCCATAATGTAAAATTTGTGGAAAACTTAGAAGAAGAAGAGAAAGCATACAAACATTACATAAAAATTATCAAACTCTATCAAACTAAGTTTCCATCTTTAGCTTAAGTATTTGTTCATTCATTTGCGATAGATTTGGTTTTGATTTTCCTTCACTTTGTTTTGATTGGTTGTTGAAACTAACATTTTGGGGAGAAAAATTGGATACTAAGGAACGGGAACAATCACCACTAGGCGAGTATACAAAAAGCAAAAAAAATAAAATCATAAATGCGCCTAGCCTTTTCTAGCATCAAAATGAGGTATTCCTAAATCCTTTTGCATTTTGTTTAAATTATGGCAATGTCATTCACACATCTAGCTTAAGATAAAAGAGCAAATTAAAATCTTAAGTGAAGCATTAGGGATATGCTCTTCACCTTTAATGAATCAAACTCCTTGACATGCTAAATTTGGGATAGAAAAGAGCTAAGTAATGAACCAAACACCTAATTAAGCCTTATTGTTTGTGGATAAAAAGTGCTAAGGTATATACTCTTCACTCTTTGGGTGAATCAAAAAACCAAAAACACTCTAATCCCACTAGATTAAAGAGGCTTGCAATTAACTTTGTTAACCATGTTTGGAAGTGAGGAAGTAGTAAGGATATACTCTTCACCCTTTGGGTGGATTAAGCTCCTAAACCTACTTATTCATTTCATTTTTTGCTTTCCATATACTTGCTAGATCCTTAATGGGTCTACCACCCGAGATTTTCCTTATTGAGGATGGTGAGAGGGAACGACCCAAGTGGGATACAACTATTTTAACCATGGTAATCCAACCCACTATAATATAAAATGCATTCATCCTTAATGGGGTGAGTGACATAAATATTTGAGAAACATACCTCCTCTAGTAGTCCATCAGGATTGTGCAAAATTGTGTTTTAACGCTTGTGGGAGGCCTCTGTAATTTGTAGATAGACTCAATTATTTTTTAACAGAATCCTAATTACAACATGGTTAAGTATAAATCTTACCTTTTTAAACCTTGTTAAACCAAATTGACCATAGGTATCTTGACTGAATTGTTTTCTTGTGGAGACTTTGTCAAAAACATTTGAGAATATACAATTTTATAGTTTTTTTTTTATAGGTTAGAAAACATGTGTATTTGTGGTTTCTATGCTTGATGATACATGATCTTGAAAAAAATACAATAAAAATTTGAAAGATCCAAAGTTCATACAAATAATCTTTCTTGTCAAGTGAATACTTCTTCAACAAAACTTCTCAATTCCTTTTCATGTCAGTTTGGATAAGATCTCATCATATTAAACTGTCTTTACAAAAGGATGGAACCATGATAAGAGAAGAGATACCCTATTTGGAAGAGACTCCTCATTCTCCTTATCAACCATTTCAAGAGAAAAATCAAGAGGAAAACTCAGGAGAGATCTCAATGGCAACTAGCCAATGGTCTGAAGATAATAACAATGGAGAAATCAATAATGACCATAATGAAGAATTGACCAAAGAAAAGGTCAATGAAGCATCTCAAAATCCTATGTTCGTGAAAATAATGGAAATTTTTTTAGAAAAGGAAAATGATATATATTTTCTAAACTTGGCTCATTTAGGAGTAAAACTTCCACGCAATTTTGACACATCCCAATTGACAACAGATGAGGAAGAAGATACACCTTTAAAAGCCATGAACCAACTAATCAAATCCCTAAAAACTCAAATTTATAGAATGAAGAAAGAGGCTACCCCAAAATTATTCTCAATTGAATCTATTTTGCCTTTTCCATTTGATAAAAACTTATTTATGAAACCTTTTCCCCAAAACATGTTTTTTCCTAGGTACAACAAATATATGGGTACAAAAGACCCACAGGACAACATAAGCGAGTTTGGCACCTTAAGCATGGAATTTATCCATGAACCTACCTATTTGATGAGGTTGTTTCTCCAAAGCCTTGGTGGGTCAGCAATGAAATGGTTGTCAAAGTTACCTCCGGGTATAAAGACTTTGAGGAATTGATATCCAAGTTTGTTAATCAATATTCCTACAACATCGAACAAGAAATTACCATGTTAGATCTATGCAATACCAAGAAAAAGAATGGGGAATCCTTTTTGAGATTTCTACAAAGGTGGAGCAGAACCTTTGACAAATATCCATGAAGTAAACCTAAAAAGGAAAAAAATGGATATATTTATAAATAGTTTGGTGACTATAATGAAATTCAAGCTACAACTTAATTGTCCACCAAATTTTGAAAAGGTGATAGAAAATGGATTTCAAATAGAGGATGCTTTAGTAGGAAGTGGGGAAATAAATCTTTACAAAGATAATAAAACATTTTCAAACAATAATACCTTCAACAACAATTATTCAAACAATACCAATAATGATAAACCAATGTTTTGGATGAAGAATACAAACAAAAACTTAGTCAATGATAGAGTAGTGGAAACTCACAATATTAAACGTAAACCTTTCAATCTTTCAATGGGTTCCACTAATCAGACTAATAATGTTAACCAATACTCCAATAATCCTTTTAACAATGTGAATGCTTCCAACAACAATCGAGGATGTGTCAAGCCTAAACCTAATTTTATGACTCAATTTACTCTAGGACCATGGAGAAAGTTAACTGCATTGAAGGAACCACTTGAGTTGTCCCTAAGAAGACTTGTTTCCAAAAAACTTATAACTTTACCAGAGGTGAGACCATATGAACCTCAAGTAAAACCATCATGGTGGAGTGATTCTAATCATTGTAAATATCATTGTAATAAAAGGCACAAAATGAACAATTGTATGAAGTTGAAACATGTGGTTCAAGACCTTATTGATAATGGTATTATTGAGGTTGATGGACCTAAGAATAATGAAGATCACATGACCTTTAAAACCCCTTTCCTAAATCTTGAGAAGGGTGAATCTTCAAAGAATAATCAACACAATCAAAAGGGAGATCATAAGGTAAATTTTTCTCACACATATGAAAATACAATCAATTCTTTATCTAGTTATGAGAATACCATTAATGTCATAGTGATCAAAGATTAAAAAAATAAAGATCCCACGAATTTCATGACTCAGGGGAAAGCATCAAAAGTGATTCTACCTAGAACTTCCAATGTTGTGACAAGACCTAATACTTCATTGTTTCTTTCCAAGATGTATAATTTGATGGATCAACTTCAGAAAAATCCCACACAAATTTCAATTTTGGAGTTGTTAAAACTATCACCCACACATAAAGAGATCTTGGAAAAAGCTTTGGTAGATACAATGGTTCCTACTGATCTAGATGTGGAGCAATTTTAGAACACGGTTAGTCATCTTATTGCAGCCCATTTCCTATCCTTTTTAGAACAAGATGACATGTCCTTAAATCATCCACAAAATTCTCCCTTGCATATAGAAGTCCTAATCCAAAATCATAGGGTCAAAAGAGTCCTAATTGATGGAGGGGCTGGCTTAAACATTTGTACTCTAAATTTTGTCAAAGCCTTGGGCTATTCTGAAGAATCAGTGGATCCAAAAATAAAGATAACTATTAAAGCATATGATGATGAGGATAGATCTTCCAAAGGAATGATCATTTTACCTATTCGGGTAGGACCTATTAAAAAAGAAACATTTTTTCAAGTACTTGATCTCAAGTTGACCTACAACATATTTTTGGGAGGGACATAAATACATGAGATGCAAGTTGTTCCATCTACCTACCATCAATGTTTTAAATTTCCTTATTTTGAACAGGAAATAACTATTGGCGGGGATCTTAACCCATTTCAATATTGCAATCATATCAAACCAATTAGAGATTTATTTGTACCCCACAATAATGAGGCTTCTACATCTACCTCACATTCAGAACAATCTAAAGTGGAAGTTACTAGGATAAATTCACCCTCCACATAAAAGGATAGAGAAGATACAAATGATAACCTCACTACCTCAAATCATGAAGAAACTATTCGTTCTCTCTCTAACAAAGACAAGGAAAAAGTGATTTTTCTAAACACAAATGAACAAAACCCTAATTCATCAACATCAAATTTTGTCATTCAAGAGGGATCATGATTAGAAAGAGAAGAGGAAAAGTGGCACATTACAAAAAGATGGACACCATGATGAAACAATTTGAAAAACAATGCATGATTAAGAAAAAATGAGTTGGAGAATATTCTATTTCATTGATGGATATGCCAACTTCTCCCAAATCACATGGTAAAATCTTGGTAATACACAATCAAAAATTTACTCACAAATATAATGATAACTTTTTTAGAGCCACTACTCCAGCAGAGATTGAAGAAGAGAATAATGTGTTAAAATGGTTATACAAAGATGAGGAAGGAACAAGTGAAAGTGTGTGACACATTAGTATTCCCACACATCAATATGGGAAGGATTTGAGATCATGCAAAAGACGGGTTAAAAAGGAAGAGGACCTTTAGGAAAAATAAATAGAGGGTTGTTAGAACCTATACAACCCCCATGGTGGTCAAGTGAGGAAAAATCAGGGATAGGATATCATGAGAAAGGTAATTTTCAAAATAATTTCACTAATCCTTATTAACACATTAACATGTTGGATCTAGAAAGTGAAGATGATTCAAATGATTATGAATGGGATTTATTATCAGAGGCATCTTATCATGATAAAGAGGTAGATATTATTCATTCTTACACTTATACACCAAAGGAAATTCCAAGCACAAACCAAGAATGGGTAGGAGATCCTTATGTTCCCTCTTTCTTAGGAGAATCTAGCTCTAGCTTTAATGTACAACAATTTTTCCCACAAGAAACTCAAGAGGAATCTAGTGAGGGAGATTTTGATCCTAGCTCTATGGAACATCTTGAGGAAACACATGTCATTGATTTATGCAATATAATGTATGAACCTACAAATGAAATCATGACCTTAACTCCCATTGACCTAAATTTACCAATTGATCATTTACCCCTTGTTCATCCTGAATTGATTGATTGGGACCAACTTGAGGGAAATGATATATCAGAGTTTCAAGATGATCATACCATATATTTGTACCTAAATGTGGTTGAACCTTTTGCCACCAAAGAATCCTATCAAGAGGTAGAAACAGGGGGAAATGTCAAGTTTCTTAGTCATCAAGAGAAAAATAAAAACAAAAATAATAATAAAAGATCTAGTGGTGAAAACCACCATGTGGCAGTGCTAGATCCAAAAATAGTAAAAATAAATGATGTATCCAAAGGTGAAAACCCAATTATGGCACCTAAGGATGAGACACTTGATACTTTACCTAACCATCATGAATAAAGATCCACTATCTTGATAGAGCCAACAAAAAATATCAACATTGGAACAGAGGCAGAACCAAAGTTTATTCATTTAGCAACATCTTTATGTATAGAAGAAAGTGAGAAATTCATTGACTTTTTCAAAGAAAGACAAGTGAATTTCGCATGGTTCTATGCTGAATGCTAGGATTGGACCCAAATCTAATAATGCACCATCTCAACATAGCTCCAGGAGTTAAAGCAGTAAAGCAAAAATTGAGAAAGATGAATCCAGATGTGGCATTATTGGTTAAAGAAGAGTTAAAGAAACTCTTGGACATAGGATTTATTTGGTCTATTGCATATGCAACTTGGATCTCCATCATTGTACCTATTTCCAAAAGTGAAAAAATCATAAGGATTTCCATTGACTTTAGGGATTTAAATAAAACATGTCCCAAAGATGATTTCCAGCTTCCTAACATTGATATTATAGTACATTTGACAGCGGGGAATTCTATGTTTTCCTTAATGGATGGGTTTAGTGGCTATAATAAAATAAAGATAGATCTAGAAGATCAAGATAAAATGGATTTTACATGTCCTTGGGGTACATTTTCCTAGAATGTGATGCGAATTGGTCTTAAAAATGCATGGCCAACCTATCAAAGGGCCATGACTACCATATTCCATGACATGATGCATACATTTATGGAGGACTATGTAGATGATATTCTTGCAAAATATTATACCAGAAAAGAACATCTACCCATACTTGATAAAATATTCACAAGATTGGAATAATTCAATGTAAGGATAAATCCTAAAAAGTGTGCCTTTGGTGTTCAATCTAGAAAATTGTTGGGATATAGTGTGTCGGAAAAGGGAATAGAAGTGGATCCTGCTAAAGTTCAAGCCATTATGGAAATGGGGGAAGAAAGAAATATTAGCCAATTGAGGTCTTTTCAAGGAAGGATACAGTCAATTAGAAGATTCATATCCCAATTGGTAGAAAATGTCATTCCTTTACTCAATTATTTCACAAAGCTATCCTCTTTCAATCGGATAGTAAATGTGATTTTAAAGAAATACTTGGCAAATCCTCCAGTTCTAATATCTTCAATACCAGGAAAATTTTTAATTCTATACATCTCCGCAACCAAAAATTCAATGGGGGGCCTCTTAGCACAAGAAGATGATAAAGGAAAAGAAAAATAAATCTACTATATTAGTAGAACTTTAGTCAAATATGAGATCAATTATACTTGTGCAGAAAGAGCATGCTTAGAAATCATATTTGTTTCTCAAAAGCTCCAACATTACATGCTTGCACATAAAATCATAATTATTTCTAAAATAGATCCATTGAAATATCTTCTTAGCAAATTAACTCTCACAGGGAGGCTAGCCAAGTGGGTTATGGTATAAAGTGAGTTCGACATTGAGTATGTGGACTGTAAATCTATTAAGGGAAAAGTTATTATAGATCAACTAGAAGAATCACCACTCCCAAGTGAGGAACCTATTCAAGTGGAGTTTCCAGATGCAAGTATCTTTACTATTGAGCCAAAAGCATGGAAATTATACTTTGATGGATCCTATACTCAACATGGCTTGAGGGAAGGAGTTCTATTCATTACACCCCAAGGTTGCACGAACCCCAAATCATTCAAATTTCTATTTCCATGCACCAATAATATAGAAGATTATGAAGCTATTGTGATAGGACTCAAAATGTCTTTATAATGGAGGATTATAGAAATACAAAATTATAGAGATTCCTAATTAGTCATCAATCAAATTAATGATGATTACCAAAATAAAGATGATAAGCTCATACCTTATAAAAGGATGATTAATGATTTCAAAAATTATTTTATATTGATCACATTTGAGAAAATACCTACAGTAGAGAACAAAGCAGTTGATGCCATGGCCACACTAGCTTCACTATTGCAAATACATGATCAAGGTGAAAGATATGAGTTCTTGGTGGAGGAATTGGTACTGTAACCTGCATACAACCATCCTAATTCCCAAATAATTTGCCTACTTGTGGTTCATGACTCTACTTGGTATGGTCCTATTTATACTTATCTCAAAGATAACACCCTACCCTTAGACCAAACTCAAAATGAGAAACAAAACCTTATACGCCAAGCCTCACACTTCACCCTTATTGCTGACATATTGTATCATAAAGGTCTTGACAAAAGGTTACTTAGATGTCTAGAGAGTGAGGAATCAAAAAATTCTTTACATGACATTCATGAGGGGATTTGTGGGTCACACTCAAGTAGATTTACCTTAGCAAAAAACTTCTTACGATGGGGTACTATTGGCCGACCATGGAAAAAGATGCATGCCAATTTGTGAAAATTTGTCAAAAGTGCCAATATCATGGGAACTTGATACATGTGTCAACACAAGAATTACATCCCATTACTACACCTTGGACTTTCTATCAGTGGGGTTTTGATTTCATAGGGATGATATATCCTCCTTCTAATGGGCACAAATACATTATCACTGCAACTGAGTACTTTACAAAATGGGTGGAAGTTGTACCCTTAACAATTGCAACTGGAAAACAAGTTTACATGTTTATCCTAAACCACATCATTTGCAGATATGGTATCCCACATGCACTTATTAGAAATCATGGAAGATAATTCAAAAATAAAGGTGTTAAGTAGTTATGTTAAACATTTCATATTACTCAACATTTTTCTTCCATTTATTATCCTCAAGGTAATGGAAAAGCATAAGCCTCTAATAAAACATTCTAAAAATCCTCAAGAAAATAGTTGATGATTCAGGTAGGGATTGGCACATCCAGTTAAGCCCAACACTTTGGGCTTATAGAACAAGCATCAGAACACCTACTGGGGCCACACCTTTTTCTTTAGTATATGGAGCCGAAGCATTTTTACCATTAGAAGTGGAAATTCCATCCCTAAGAGTCGCATTACATGGAATCCTGACCAATGTGGAGTATAGAATGTCTAGATTGGAAGAGCTAGAGTTATTTGAAGAATATCAACATCAAGCTTATAATCACCTTCAAGTGTACCAAAAGAGAATGTCTCATAAATATATTAGAAAGATCAAACCTCGAGCCTTCCAAATAGGTGATCTTGTTCTAAGAGAAAATCCTAGAAACCAATTAGAATGGGAAAAGAAGGGGTAATTTGGGGAAACTTGGCTAGGACCCTTTGTAGCTACATTATCCTATGGGAAGGGAATATACAAATTATTTGATTGTGAAGGAGATGAACTTCATGAACCCATTAATAGCATACACTTAAAGAGTTTTTTACCTATTCAGATGAAAAAGTATCTGTTGAAAGAGTATAAGAAGAAAGAGTATCAGATGGAAAAGCATCATGTTGTATAGTTCAAATTGATCTTGAGAAAAATCCAAAAAAATAGAAAAAAAAAGAAAAGAAAAAGATAAAAAGTACCTTGGTGAAAACCTAGCAATAGGCGCCTTGGTAGGAAAAAAAAATAAAAAAAGGAAAAAAAGTGCAATAAATCCAAGTGGTGAAAACCTGGTAAACAGGTGCTACTTACCCTAAGTCAAGCCTAGTGCATTACATTTACATTTTCTCATCCTTGTATATACCCCATTGTATTTGTTCATTTCTATATATTCATAATAAAGTCTCCGAGCTGCATTTGTACATAAAACCTTCATCATGGTGTTTGCAAGTTGCCTTGGTTCATTATCATTGAAAAATCCAATTAGGGGCACAATTCAGATTTGAAGAGCTCATCGGAAAATAGACACAAGAGAGATTTCAAATCTCTTCATCAAAAATCAAGAATCACAATCTTTGACACTTATCAATTGATCCACATATCAAATTTATACAAATCCAAACATATGACTCATCTCAAATTCAAAGGCTAAGTAATCAAATGCTAAGCTAATACATCAAACACTATGAATAAAGGATAAAAATTGGATGGATATGTTTTCTAAGGAAATGGATCAACAAACAAATAGAAAAGTTTAGTTCAATGATGTTTCTTGATTTTTCTATCATGTATTTTTAGCTTATCAATGATGTGTTGAACTAGATATGCAATGACGGAGACATGATGTTTTTTTTAGATTTCTGCTTGTAAGGTTGATTCCTAGATATATGCAAGTTCTTCTACTGACATGATCATCAGAGAATCATCGAGGAAATTTGTCTATCACCAGGGATCACATCTTTTTTTATTTTACAAAATGATACCTTGGCCATTTAGATTGTTCATATCTTAATGCCAAAATCCACTTGCAACATTGAATTCAATGAAATCGGTATTCATACTCTCATGGTGGGGGAAATCTTACCAATGAGGGTTGTATTGATAAGTTAGAAGTTCAATGATGGTAGTGGTCACATTGAATCTGATGAAATAGGTATGCATACCATCATGGTTTGGAAATATCACTAGTGAGGGTTGTACCAGTTTCCAAATGGTTTACCAAAAATGCTCAATGATGATACTTGCAAAAATAGTAGTCTGTTAAAAAGTGACAACACTTTTAGGTTGCATTTTTATATTTCATTTATGTTAGATTAAATCATGCATACATCTTGCATTATGGGATTTCTCAAGGAAAGGGGGTGTCAAACATCCAAGTCAAAGTATCAATAATTCTTCTTTTGATGGAGTATGTGGAACTTTATCAAAAAAAATACATCTCATTTACATTTCACAAATGACATTCATCAAGGGAATTTTCATGTACATTTAGGAACACTTGCATTTGCAGGATCATTTCATTCATCATCATTTATGATTATATTATATATCCTTAGTTAGGTGCATTTACAAATCATTTAGTTACATTACATATTACCTAAATCATATAGTTACATTAACATTATCCATAAGCATTACATCATTATAAATCACCATCATATACATAAAGCATTGCATTATGACCTAGAATCATCACATTCATATTATTCACCCATAACAGGAACATAAAACATCATTTCCATAAATTTTAGGGAATCCATACATAAACATCAAAAGTACAGTATGTGCATACAAAAATCTTGCATAAAAAAACATAAAAACATGCATATAGATATAATCATATAAATTGCATTCATCAAAATGTCTCCTGGCATCATTATAAATCATCAAACTCATAAAAGTCCACATATAATAAAATAAAAGAAGAACATCATCAAAAGTAAGGGGTAAGGTCTCTACAATGTCTAAAGGTACACATCAAGATATATCAATAGTACATCATCAAAAGTGATACATATGTCCTCATCAAAAATATGATACAATCAACAGGATCTAAGCATGACTATCTCCTAACTTTGTTGGGTGACCCATAAAAATATGGCCACCTATACCTGCACCTGCACCTATACCTATAGCTACACCAGTTGATGGTCCTACACCATCACCTATTACTGCATCTAGTCTCTTTGGAGGTCTAGGAGATGGCCCTGAGACACCTCTACTCTCAACTTATCATGAAGAACCACCTCTAACACTCTATGTGTAAGAACAAGCACTTTGACCTGTTGGCAATAACTCATGGTCTGGCAAGTCATACCATCTCAAGTCACTTGCTCTAATCCCTAGGCTATATCCTCTACTACTCCTCATTGTTGTATAGCATGATCTCTCTAAATCCTAGTAACTTCTAAATTTGTGTCCATGGTATGAATATCATGATCTCTCTGTGACCTGGTAGAAGCTAACTCAGTCTCAAGCCTCTAAATCTATCCCTGCAATAATATAATGTCTTCCTGTGCTGTAACCAACTCCCCACGCAATCTCTACATATCTTGACCCCTTTGTAAATCCTGTCCTACACCCTGTACTATACCTGACCTAGCTCTGCGAGCTACCTGTACATGATCTCAAAAAAATAATCTCCTCCTCTCTAAAACAACTCCATCGTGATCACTATCATCTCCTCCATGATCACTCTCATCTCCTCCATGATCAATAACATCTCCCATGTGACCATCATCGTCTCCTACATGGTCATCCTCATCACCAACAACTCCTTTACCTATCACTCTACCACCTCTCCCTCTCACTGCTCTCACTAGGATATTACCTGATCCTACATCCTCCTCTATGTGATCTATCCATCGTCCTCCATATCTCGCTAGTCGTCAAAGCTGATCCTCATCATCATCATCTGGTGAAGACAGTCATGGAAATGGATGTGCTAAAACCACTGTGTATACTCCTCTGTCACACTAGCATCCATCACATCATCCTCATAATCCCAAGAAATTAGAACTAAATTGAAAAACTCATCTATAGCTCCCTCAAATGATGTACATGGTCCCCAAGTAGGTTTCTCCTTCTGAGTACATGCATACATATCTAGTCCATGGGGAAAACCCTGTGTCTATCCAAACTAGCCCCATACTCTGGTAATGATGAATCTCTCAATAATATAAGGTGTGTGACTAAGTAACCATCTCGATGTGATCATGTATAGCACCTCTTGGAAATCCTTGCTCCCCTCCTCACATCCTAGATAAGGTCTCCAACAGACAGTATCTAGATCATCAATCGATCTCCTCCAATACTCTAACTTTCCCAACTTTGGTTGGATAAGCAAACCTTTATAACCATAAATGAAGGGCTGATCCTCCTCTCGTGCTCTCTCTGCAACTAGCCAGGTAACATTATGACACCTATTGATAAAGTTGTTGCACACTCATAAACTACCTGATGCAACTCCTGATATAAATGTGCTAGAATGCATGTACCCCAAGCAAAGTGACATGGTCTCACAAGCATATCCTCCATTAAGAAAACCCGCCCAATGTGAAATCCATGTGCTCTCCGATCTGGCATAAGGAATCCTCCAATCAAGGCTACGAGAACTATAGGAATTGGGGCATACTCTCTCTGCATTATCATATCGCAGGTCTTTTGGCAAGTGATCTAGTTTGCATGATGTGATCCACTTTCCGGTTGTCATTTATGGAAACACATATGGGTTACTGATCAATTCCTATGAAGTTGAGTTTTGATGACTCTGAAATCGACTAAGTACAGAAGCAGAGTTACAGAGGTATTTTGGGTATCAAAGATTGAGACCGATGAATTAGGGAAAGTGAGCTTAGAGGAAGATATTATGAGGTATATGTGACCTCCACTTATGATCAATTTTTTTTAATAAATTTTACAGAGTGTTAGAGAGATTTGAATATAGAAAGACATCAGTAGAATAGTGATACAAAGCCATTGGATAGAAGAAATGATTCAGAGAGTATGACATGGACTATAGGCAATCAAAGTTGGATTATCGTTGTTGATAACCTACACTTTGATTATGTAAGAGCGCCAACTTTGAATTTGATATTTTTTTTATTAAATGTATTTTGTATTGAGAGACAACTATGTAATATTTGGTTAAGAGAGCTGAATTAGTTAAGAGATAAGATATATATGGAGAAATTTTTGTTGAGTGAACATATGGATGTATGTGAGATGATTGGATGGATTATATGTGAATTGCAGAGCAGCGGATGACAAAGATTATTGATGAGCTATGATAGGAACTATCTAAGAATTAGAGATGCTTGTTTTGGTTCATTACTAAGAAAATTTTGTAACAAAATTACATTGTAAGAGTTGTAAGCTCAGTTGGCCCCTAATAGCGTGTTGTATACCTTCAACAGGTTGTAATTCCTTTAACAAGGAAATGTACTATGTAATATTCAGCTCCTAACAGGGCTCAGTATCCTAGTAGGGACACTATACTTTAGTGCATGCTTGTGGGTACCATCCCCACTGGGGTTTTCCCTTGGCCAAGGTTTCCTCGACAACAAAATTATGGTGTTATGAGTATTGTGTTATTTTCTTATGTTATTTTCATTTTTGCAAGTATATGGTTAATGTTTAATTGGTTGAAAAGTTTTAATAAGTGTTGTGATACTGATTCAACCCCCCTCTTAGTATTACTTAATCCTAACAATTGGTATCAAAGCTTGTATCCCTTGGAGAGAAATTCTTACAACATAAGGGAGATTAGGATGGATTTAGACAGTTTGCAAGAGAAATTTGATGTTGCACTTGAAGATCTTGATAAATCAAAAGCAGAGAATGGAGAATTGAGATTCAACATGCAAAGAGATGAAAATTTTATAAGTAAACTCAAAGAACAGCTTGAACTTTCCAGAAGTGAAAGACATGATCTTGTGGTTGAGATAAAAGAATATTCAGACAAAGAAAATTCAGATCAGATGAAGCAACTTGAAGAAGAAAATGAAACTTTGAAACTTGAAAATGAAGCTATGACTAAAGAGATACAGCTACAAAAGGATGCTAAGAAGAAGATTGAAGAAACCTTGAATAGTGCATTACAACAAATGAAGAATGAGGCTAAAAACTACAAGAACAAGTATCTAGAACTGGAGAAATACAATCATATTATAAAAGGTGAACTTGTTGAGGCAAATAAACACATTGAGAAACTTCACAGCAGTAGTGATTTGATTAATGAACAAAGATACAGATAGAAACCTAAAGGTGATATGACTGGTATTGGCTTCAATGAATCTGAATGCTCAAAGAATTAGGAAGACAAATCTGATGCAAAGATTGATGTTCAAAAACCTACTATTGAAGAACCTAGAGAGCATATCAGACCTTTCAGAGGTAGATTATTTGGTTGTAACATGTTTGGATACATGAAAAGAGACTGTAGAGGTAATATCCCTTTTAAGACCTTTTCTAGTTATTGTATTAATTGTAATGGATATGGGCACAAGAAAGCAGAATGCAAGAAACCTAATGAATCTGGATATAGACAAGACAATGGAAGAGAACCTACAGTGAAAACTACATACTACAAATGTGGTAACATTGGACACATTGCAAATTACTGTAAGCTGCAAGTAAATCAGTAAATAAGACCTCCTATGTGTTACAAATGCAATAATCCAAGTCATATAGAAAATTTTTGTAGGTATAATGGAGTAAACAACAAAAGAGTACCACCTCCTATGAATACACAAAAGAAAGGAAGTTATATTGGTAAAAGTGTTGCAGATTTGAAGAATTATTTTGACAGTTTTTTTAAGAAAGAAGAAGATAACAATAGTGGTAAGATATGGAAGATCAAAGAACCAAGTGAGACTAAGGTTTAGGGTGAGACAGTAGATGCTACTAGATCTTTTCCTGATGGTATTAAAACATAATTGACCTAATTAGCCAATCATGGCCTTAGGGGGAGCATTGGATAAACACATCATAATATATCCCGCCTCATAACTTGTGGATTGAGCTCATGTGAACTTAGGTATGAACATGGATAACATCATGGAGTATATAGTTAAGAGCGCAACATCAGACGATGCATATATTTTGATCACGAGATCTACAGCCGACTGGATAGTATTGGGTAAAGTGAAATTTAATAACTTAAACATTGTATAAAGCACCATATGAAGATCTATTTCTTCACCATTTGATGAAGAGAGACCTAAGGAGATCAGAGAGAAGAGAGATTCAGTCTATCCTACATTTTCCTTATGTGATAGAGTGAAGTGAAAACTTGAAATTCAATGTGTAAGAGGTATTTACATCATCTAGCTATGGATGCACCTATTATTTATGATGTTGTAGATTGACCTAGGTATAAGTTCAAGAAACATCGGTTGAAATCTTGTGAAGAAGACTCCGAAGGAGCATTTTCCTAGACACCCTACAGAGTTTTACATGTAGAAGATATTAGGGCTTACATTCATTGTAAGTATGATATACTAGGCACTATTGATATTTGTACTGAGACGGAGTACATGACTGATAAAGGAATCATGAGAGATGAATTAAAACACATTGATCAGTTGAGTATTATGAAAATTATGGATTTGTATGAATTCAAGGAAGAAGTGTGGTTCAAGATATTATTGAGTAGAGTACATGATCAATTAATTTGGATAAGCGAGCAGCCTATGAAGATTTGCAGTGAATTAATTCATGATATTACTAGATTGGATAATACAAGAATCATTCATGTTGTAGAAAAGCATGTGAAGAAGCAAGTTGAAACCCTAACACACTCTAAATGGGAAAGGCAAGAAATTACTGTGAACGACATCTTTCAACAAGATGTGAGGGTAATTTCTATGATACTTGGATATAAATTCTACTACAAAAGTAGACCTAACTTGGTATCTGCAGGAGTTATCATGATGGCGTGGAGAATGGTAAAAGAAAATGTAAAATATAACCTATGCGGAGTATTGGCACAACAATTTCTTACGAATGTAAAATTGGTAAGGAAAGACAAAATGAAAACCTTCAGATTTGGCTCCGTATTGGTACATATGTTTATTCACATTGAACACAAATTTCTAGGCATGCACCCTAGTGGTTGGAAATTAGGGATACCTACTGGTATTTAGATCACATAGAGTTACAGAAGACAAAATAGAACATGGTTTGATGGTGAATTATTTAGAATGATCAAAATCCTTTAGAGGAAGAGGAAAGACATATATAGGATACCTGATGACATAGTTGAGAAATACAAGGATATAATATGTTTCATGGTTGAAACTGATTGTGTATGCTTTCAAGAAGTCACACCAAGGAAGAAATAGTGTTATCCTATACGATATGAGGTAAGTTCAGAGGTACTTACTATACAAGTTGAACATTTTCTTGCATCTAAGATTGATACGTCAGAAGAAAGATGGGGAACCTATGAAGAGAAATATGCTAAGGTAAGAGAGGAATAGACTAGAGGTCTGAGGAAAAGGAAAATTGATAACCTTGTGCATGAGTGTTGTGTAAAGGATGGACTAACTGAGGAAGAATTGAAAGAAGTGAAAAGGAAAATGGATTAGTGATCTTCTGGATTGGAAAGTGCTAGTACTACAGCCCTTCCCACTCCTAAAATAGTAATGACAGATAGTCCACCTCCTCCATCACAACAGACATCACAAGCAGAGAAGATTACTCCTAGAGTAAACACTAGATCTAGTAGAAAGACATAACCTATGGAACCAATTTTTTTTTAGAGAAGAGAAGAAAACTAAAACTAAGAAGCACGTATGGAAGCATGACATGAAGATGATTGAGAAGAGATCTATTGATCAAGGAAAGATAGTTATAGTAAATAGATACTATTAAAGGTATGGTGAAGTAGACAAACTTAATATTGAAGATATTGTGGTTAATCACTTACTTGTTTTTAAGAAGACACTATTGGAAATTGAGGGAAGTGTACCTGAAGATCTATATGGGAGATTGGAAACAAGAAAATAGTTAGCATAGATTGAAGATGAAACAGTCAAAAATCAGGAAATTGACAACATGCTACCTGTGATATCTTTGCAAGAAAGAGATAGAATACTTAAAGAATTGAAGCCTTTGCTGAGAACTAAGATTAGACTACTAAAAATTATGACAAGAAGATATGATGAAATCACTGAGGAGACTCAGAAAGCTCTGGAGAAAATATTAATGAATCCTACTCCTGAGGAGACTCAGAAAGCTCTGGAGAAAATATTAATGAATCCTACTCCTAAGGAGACTCCACTTCCTAAAACTACTTTTCCTAAAAACCTAGGAATGGGAGAGAGTTCAAAGCCAGCTGAGGCAAGTGCTGAGAAAAGAGAAGTTAACACACAACCAAATTTCTATGCTTCTGGTATACCTATAACAATTGACACCTCTAATGATGAGAAGGACCCATTTTTAGAAAGTATGGACAACACAATTGTTGAGGAAGCAGAGTAGAAAGAGGAAGAAGAGCAGAAGAAAGAACAGAGTAAAACGATGCAGGATGAAGGAAAAAAAGAATGGGAAGAAAAAGATGAGACTGAAATTGAGATAATCACATCTTCTATTTCATTGTTGGAAAGAAAATAAAATACAACAGATGATGATGTTGATTGCATTGATGAAGATGAGCTAGTGAAATTGGATTTTATAGCACTCACTAAATCTAAGGAGAGTTCAGAACAAAAAGGTGACAAAAAGGATAAGGTAATAACCAGAGAAATTGATACTGTGAACAAATTTCTTCTAGTACCTATTGTTTTCTAGCATAGAGATGACATTAAAAACTAAAGATAACCCTTGATGAATTTTATGGCTATTATGAGAGTTTGATAAAGTTTACAGAGAAGGCAAAAAAGAACTACTCTGAGAAGAAGCTATCTAAAGTTTGCAAGTCCATCTCTTGGGACTTGAGTATTTTGAAAACCACTATTGAAAATGCTAAGAGTTGCATTGGACATGGAAGAAAGCTATTCATTTACTGCATGAATCCTATTAGGCATGTTCAAAACATTGAAGACATCATTGCCAAGGAAAGGGAAACTTTCAATAATATGATGGACAGTTGTGAAACCTCTTCACAATCTGTAACAAAATTAGAGAAGGAAGTAACTAGAATTTTTGCAAAACTAGATTTATTGGATAGTGAGAAAGGGAGAGTATTGAATAGATTCAATTTGCTAAAGAGTTTAATCACTCCTAAGCTATCCATAATTGAAGCATACCTATCAAACTTGTAGAAGATAGCAAATGCATTGACTAACTCTATGCCTACAGAGTTGAAAGAAGTAGAGACTGCATCATTTTCATTGAATGGACTAATTCATGTTAGTCAACTATTACTGAAGTCATGGGGTAAAAAAGTGAAGATCTTGAAAGATTCCTTTCAACATGTTCTGAAATTGGTGAGCAAGCACTGATTTTATTATTTTGTATGCACCTTTGTAATTGTTGTCAAAGGGGAAGAAGAGAAGAAAAATGAATGGGAGAAGAAAGAAGTGTAAAATGAATAAGGAGAAGGATAAAATGTATAAGATAAGAAAAGAGAAAACCAAAATAGAGATTAAGCAGAGACAATTTTGTTTTGTTGGAACACTTAGTCATTTTTTTGTTAAGTTTTTCCATAAATGCCAAAGGGAGGGATTTTTGGAAAGTGATCCAATTTTTGGTTGTCATTTATGGTAACACATCTGGTTTACAGATCGATTCCTATGAAGTTGAGTTTTGATGACTCTAAAATCGACTAAGTATAGAAGCATAGTTACAAAGGTATTTTGCGTATCAAAGATCAAGATCAATGAATTAGGGAAAGAAAGCTTAGAGAAAGATAGTATGAGGTATATGTGACCTCCACTTAAGATCAATTTTGTTTTTGTAATGTTTACAACAAGTTAGAGATATTTGAAGATAGACAGACAGCAACAAAATAGTGATACAGAGCAGTTGGACAAAAGCGATGATTCAAAGAGTATGACATGGACTCCAAGCAATCAGAGTTGGATTATGGTTGTTGATAACCTACACTTTGATTATATAAGACAATAAAATTTACATTTGATATTTTTTTTATTAAATGTATTTTGTATTGAGATCCGACTATGTAATAATTGGTTAAGAGAGTTGACTTAGTTAAGAGATAATATATATATATATATGGAGAAATTTTTGTTGAGCAAACATATGGATGTATGTGAGATGATTGGATGGATGATATGAAAATTGCAGAGCAGAGGGTGATAGAGATCATTGATGAGCTATGACAAGAATTATATAAGCATTTGAGATGCTTGTTTTGGTTCATTACTAAGAAAATTTTGTAACAGAATTACATTGTAAGAGTTGTAAGCTCAGTTGGCCCCTAATAGGGTGTTGTATACCTTTAACAGGGTTGTAATTCCTTTAACAAGGAAATGTACTATGTAATATTCATCTCCCAATAGGGCTAGGTCTCCTAATAGGGACACTATACTTTAGTGCATGCTTGTGGGTACCATCCCCACCAGGGTTTTCCCTTGGTTAGGGTTTCCTTGACAACAAAATTATGGTTTTATGAGTACTGTGTTATATTATTATGTTCTTTTCATTTCTGCAAGTATATGGTTAATGTTTAATTGGTTGAAAAGTTTTAATAATTATTCCAATACTAATTCAACCCCCTCTCAATATTACCTAATCCTAACAAGGTCACTATGTAGCCTCTAATTTGATCATCATTAAATACTCAATGTACGACGACACCATTATCATACAAACCAAAGTGTACTAGCTCTCCCACAACTGGGATCTGCAAAATTTGATATATATATCCTCCGATGTGATAGTCATCTCTCTGGTGGGAAGGCAAAAGGTATTGTGGTCACTATGCCACCTCTTTGCAACTGTTGTCAACAGTCCCTAATTCAATCGAATCTGAGTCATACTCAACAAATATCCTAAACCACATCATCTGAACACGTGTTGGTCCTCTGGGGATAAATGTGCAATCAATGATAAGGGTTTAGGGTACGCCACCGTCATATTCAGTTTATCTAGTTGAACCTGTAACCACCTGTATTTGGTCAGCTCTGACCATAGACCTTATTTTCCCTAAGTGTGATCATACCCCCAATTATTTTCAGACAACTCTTCAATCGACTGACATAATTCATTCAAATTTAATCTCCTAAGTGATTTAATCACTCAATTTCATTAATCATGTTAGCCAATCAAATTAAATCAATTTTAATTCAAATCAATTCAAATCAATATATGGATAAGGTAATTAATTTAAAAGGAATTAAATAAATCCCTATTATATCAAATCACTTTCAAAAAGCCTATCTTCTAGCCTAAATTAATCTAATTAATTGGCAATAGTCCTAATTAATTGTCTAAAGCAATAAAAAGATTAAATAATTAATATTCCTATTTTTGAATGAATATATTTAATATAATTAATTTCATTAATATTCCCCTAAACCCTAGCCTAACCTATCTCAACCACCTTAACCATGGGTTCAAACCCATCCCAACCTATTCACCCCATGCTAAATCTAATCATAATCCTAATCTCATTCTAACCCACCTCCTAATGATGTCACATTCCTAAAAATGTGATTAGGAACTCAACCCACTTGAGAAAGTCAACTTTCTCAAGCTTGACTTCCTCCAAGTCCACTTTCTCAAGCTTTCTTCTTAATCCCTTCCCATGATTCTTAAAGGCTCCCATTAATGCATTATTAATGGAGATTCCTCAAGCCCATGCCTCTTCAATGCCTTTGGCATTTATTCCTCTTACACCTCATTAATGGGTTTTTCAACTCCATTAATGAACCTTGTCCCCCTCTCTCTCCTCATTTCTTCTATAAATAGGAGTTTTTGAGCTCAAATAAGCCTGAATTTTAGATTGAAAATGTATTGTTATGCTGTTAGGATTCATGTTACATTTTAGTTTTCATGTTTATGCAGTGTTATAATCTTGATTTCTAGAACTAGAATGCATGTTATTTAGATATCTTTCTTATTTTTAATAGAATCTTTCATGCTAGGTTGTATATATCACTGGAAAAGGCGTAATCTGAGGGCTATTATGTTGTTTTTCACACTCCTCCTAGTTAGAAAGTAATAGGTCAATTTTAGTGGATTTCCATGCTTTACTAACCCTATTTTCACTAACGTAATGATCTATTGAAGTGTTGTGTCACAGGTAACAGGTGCACTATTTCACACACAAATTTTTGGCACCCACCATGGGGCCCAATTCTATATTTTGCCTCATTTTAACTCTATTTTTCACCAATTTATCTTCCTAGTTTTCAGGTCCAGGCTCATTTTTGGAAGCAGAAGCTCGCATCTAGGATACGCCTTCACACCACAAAAATTGAGGCTCGCATCCAGGATTTCATGGGTCATTTTCAGCATAGGCTCACATCTGGTAAAAACTATGTTGCATCTGGTAGTAGAGGCTCGTATCTGGTAAGATGCATTGTATTCTGTATTTCTAGGATCGTATCTGGTTAAAAGTTTTGCGTACTCCATTTCCTAACCTCTAACATTATAACCAGTTTGGCTTTTGATCTTTTGGACAACCTAACTAGTGTTTGCAGATTGTCATCAGGGCTGAGAAAGTGGGGAAAAGGGAATACTAACTTGTTTTTTAGATTACCATCCCCTTATCTTGACCTCTATTTTTGTTCTATCTTTCAAACTAAACACACTTTCTTCTCATTTTTAAAATTGATTAGAGAAGTATGCTCTTTTCCTTTAGAGGAAAATCAGAAAATCAAACATTGATTTAGAATTTGAAAGGAATTTGGGGTGAAAGAACAAAGAATTAGTAATTGAACAAGCAAGTCACTAAATCTTGTGGGATAATTGAACAAGTTTTCATTTTTGGAATTATTAATTGAACAAGCAAGTCACTAAATCTTGTGGGATAATTGAACAAGTTACATCATTTAATTCATTTTGGGATCTGAAATTGAACAAGAAAATCACTTAACATTGCAGATAATTGAAAAAAACAAAATTTGCCTTCACGCATCATGTTTTCATTAACTTAGGAATATCGAAATCAATCTCAACATAGCTTGAGGGAACGAACATTGATTTAAGTATTTTGGGAGAAAATGACTTGGATTAGGAGAGTATGCTCTTCTTCTTTTGAAGAATCAAAAATCTAGACATCCTACACTCGCTAATCCTTTGTATGCTTATTTAACAGTAGAGGGTTTGCTGGTTGAGGAAAAAATCTCTTGGGAATGACCCAAGTGAGGATAGGTTTTACGCTAATCCTTCCAACTCACTATAAATAGTTGCTCCTCGTAAACTAAAGCCTCTGAAGATGGAATTGGTTTTGTTCCTAGAATTTTGACATCATTCCTTGAACATGCTTGGGTATGTGTAGAGTAGAGCCGCTTGAATCTTGCTTGCGAGATTACACATATTTGAGTACTCATAGGTCTATAAGCCTCAATTTTGCCTTGTGCAATTCTATGGGATACTGTTTCAAATGGATTGCCGTATCATAAACAATGAACTTTGTAGACAAACTACCCAATTCATCTCCAAAAGGGTGATAATCCTTGTGCAAGGAAAAAAGTAATTGCCTCAAGACACTCGTCATATCATGCCCTCACTTGTATTTGGAGTCGGCTAATACAACATCGTGATTGGAGCCATTGCATTCTTGGTGATGGATGTATTGTGGTTAGCATTTGAGTGTGTACCTAAGTCAACGAGCAAGGATTTTCATCCTCCACCTAGAAAATAGGGCATAAGGATATGTTTGTTCCCATAACAATGAAAATCTTCTTGATGTATCTAAAAGATCATTAAAAAGATAAAATCCTTCAAAACAAGAAAAAAAATTCAATCCTTGGTCTACACATGTCTTTTTCACCCACTAACAGATCTCAAAACTCAATCTGCAATCAAACAAACTTCATGCAATTTCAAGACAAAATTTTCAAAACTAACAAAAATTGACATAAACTTTAGAAACTCACATCCCAGATTTCTTGGCTTGTATTTGGTATCATGGCTCGTATCTAGTATCCTGGCTCATATCTGGTCAACACATCATTGCATCTAGGGTTAAAGCTTGCATCCTAGGTCATCAGCAGCTCGCATACTATATTTACAGGATCACATCTAGGGGCTCACATCTAGGATAGTGGGCACTTACAAAATAGTTTCTCAGGAAAACTCAGTTAATTTGGATCCCCTTTTGGCTCTTTAGTCTATCCCTATTATCTTTTCTGGTCTCCCTATTGCTGTGTCAAAATAATTTTTTAGATGTCTACCTTGCATTTCCTATTAGTCTCTCACAATCAGTCTCAATACATGTGGTGTATTTGCTTTTTACAACAACCTGATTCCCAGCTCACTATCAGGGAATTCTAACCCTCTAATGCTGTAATCATTTACTTCCACCAAAACACAAATGATACTTCCACCTAGACACACTCACTTGAACAATTCGAGATACTACCTGACACTATTGGGAAACTTTGACAAAGTTGAGGTACAACCACATGGTTAATACAAGACACAACAAGTTCATGTTTAAAGGATCAGGAGTACTTCCTAAATCACTACACTTTCAAGGAGAAACATCTCGTAGTTCCCTACTTGATCTAGACTCTCCAAAAATGTACAGGTCCACTCATGGATGAAGTGAGACTTTTGACAAATATGACAATAGAAAAAACCAAAAGCATGAAGATATCGATGAAGAAGAAGAACCCACATTTGATCGTCCTATATTTGAATCAGGCAGTGAGGAAGACATCACTAAAGAAGAGTACAATAAAATCAAACAGAGTAGTAAGTTCCACAAGATAATGGAAAAAATGATTGACGAAGATAAAGAGAAATACTATCTCCACCTAACATCCACTGGCATAAAGTTACCCAAGGATTATGATGTGGAACAACTAAAGGAAAAGGAAGTGCCGAATCCTATATCTATTCTCGCCAAAAAACTCACCTTGATGCAAATAGAGCTCGAGACTCTCAAACACGAGAAGGCTAAACCCAAGACAAAATACTCTGTGGACTCCATTTGTCCATTTCCTTTCAAAAAGAGTATCACTATGGTTCCATTCCCTCCCAACATGGCAAGGCCAAAATATGACAAGTATACGGGAGAAACCAATCCACATGACCATGTTAGAGAATTTTGTGCTCTTAGCATAGAGTACATGCATGAACCTATATACCTCATGCAAGTTTTTCCTGGAAGTCTAGGAGGAAATGCCATGGAATGGTTCTCAAAGCTTAGACCTAAGGTCAAAACTTTTAAGGAGTTAATTCAATAGTTTATCCAACATTACTCCTATAATATATAGCATGATGTGACTATGATGGATCTATGTAACACTAAACAAAATACTGGAAAATCCTTTACACACTTTCTACAAAGGTGGAGGAAAATCTTTGCACGGTATTCAAGGGCTATTCCCAAATCTGAAAAGATGGAAATCTTTTTTAATAACTTGGTACCTAAATTGAACTATGCATTACAAATGCAAGACTCCCCTAGCTTCGACAGGATGATCAAAAATGCCATCCGTATTGAAGAAGTTAAGGTTAAAAAGGGAGAAATCACTCTCCAAAGTGAAAAAAAATCTAACTCCAACAAGAAGCCAAAATAGTGGAAACAAAACAAAAATGTTGTTAACGATGGAGCGGTAGATGCATCCAATGTTGGTCCTAAACCTAAGTTATTCAATCTAACCAATAGCATGCAAGCAAGCAAAGATGCCAAGGTAACAACCCCCATACCCAAAGCAAACAATGATAATAGCAAGGGTCGGCCATGGACTTGAAAACCTCAAAGAACATTCACTCCTTTGGGAGAGCCTCTTGAAACTATTTTGAAGACACTATTAGACAAAAAAGTTCTCACGATCCTAGATTCCAAACCATGGAAACCAATAGTCAAACCATGGTAGTGGGATGATAATTATTACTGTGTCTTTCACAAAAACAACAGACACAAGACTAACAATTGTCTTAAAATTAAACATTTTATCCAAGACCTTATTGAAGGGGGAAAGATAAAATTGGAAGGACACACTACCAACAAAGATCATATAGAATTTAAAAAATTGTTCCCTAATTATGAGAAAGGGGAAGAATCTAAAGGAAAAGGTAATGAAGTAAACTACACCTACTCCAATAATGATAACGTGATCAATATGCTAGACATTAAAACTGAATCAATTAATGTGGTCACAATCAAAGGTATTTCTTTCCAATCAAATGTGGTGACTTGGAGCCAAGCATGGGTCATGATCAAAGGACCTAATTATACCTCAAAACCAACATCAACGTCCAAGTTTCCTATTGTTACTATTCCTAAACCAATAGCAAAACACATGGTTACTATTCCTGTAGCAAAGTATGACTTGGTGGACCAATTGCAATGAACCTCTACTAAAATTTCCATTTCTGAGTTGCTTAAAATATCCTCAGTGCATAGGGAAATTCTTGAACAAGCCCTACATGCCGTAAATGTCCCAAAGGACCTTGATATAGACAAATTCCAAGTGATGGTTAATTACATCTCAGCACCACATGACCTATCTTTTTCTGAAGAGGATGATAAATCATTAACACATCCACATAATCAACCCTTTCATATTGAGGTCCTAATTAAGAAATCACATGTTAGATGTGTATTGATAGATGGAGGCGCATGATTGAATATTTGTACCCTTAATCTTATTAGGAAACTAGGTCTTTCAGAATAGACTACTGATTCTAGAAGAAAAATAACTATCAAAGCTTATGATGGGGAGGAGAGATCCTCTAAAGGTCTTATTGTGCTACCTATCAGAATCAGGCCAGTTGAAAGAAATGTCATATGTCAAGTTCTAGATCTTCCGTTGGCCTACAACATCCTATTAGGGAAACCATGGATCCACAAAATGCAAGCTATACCATCTATTTACCACCAGTGTATCAAGTTCCCACATAATGGGGTGGAAGTAACAATTCCTTTAGATGTTAATTATACTTGCAACAATATCAAGGCAGGCAGTATTATTCCACATAACAAGGAAGCTATGGATGAGATTGCTCCTGAGACTACCAAAGACATGGTTATGAAAAGCTTTGGAAAAACCTTAAAACTTGAAGAAATAGGTATGGGAGAATACAAGCTGGACATGACCCTATCATTAACAAAACTTCCAATATCACCAAGATCCTACGGAAAACCTTCCCCACCTTTCACACCTGGTGCATCTAAGGAGCCAAAAATACACAAAGCAACTGGCATGGTTAAGGCATCCACATCTTCTTTAGATAACATAGAAGAATAGGCAGTCTTGGAATGGCTTTATAAGGGAGAACCAAAGGAAGCTGAGGTCAAAAATGTAGAAATATCCCCAGAACAGTATGGTAAAGGATATGACCTCCTCAAGAAAATGGGATATAAAGGAAAGGGACCTTTAAGTGACACATGAAGAGGACTTATTGAGCCTGTACACATGGATTTTAGGAACACTAGAGACAAAACATGACTAGGTTTTAATGATAAATCTAACAAACCTACTTCAAAAGCAAGCCCGATCTCTGACAAAGGGAGTGATGAAACAAAAGAGATAGAACTAGAACAATGGTCCTATAAAAGATTATTACATGTTGGCACAAAGAATCTTGACTATCAAGGAGAGCGCTATGTACCAAGCTTTGAGGTACCACAAGATATTCACATACCTTTGTTAGTACAAGCTCTTATTCAAGAGGTAGGAGACACAACAATAGATGGTCCAGAGGTACCATTGATAGCAACAACTACAGAGAGCACACCCTGATAACAGGATTCACATCCTAACTGGGGGAAGTTAGTCACAATCACACATGTCCTTGATTTACCACACTTTGATCCACATGTGGCTAATCGAGTACATTAGATAACTATTGCAGGATTCTTAAACAGGTCTGATGACAAAATAACATACTCTCATGATTATGAATGGGATGAGCTATCTATCACTACAAAGGACATTGAAATAGATGTGATTCACATGTTTGCAGCTCCATCAGCACCCAATGAACATTCTAACACTACTCCCAACAATAGTGATATTCCTGGAGTAGAGGAAGAGTTCCTTCCCCCAATCATTTATGGAGAGATGTGTGTTCTCATAAGTATAGAAGAACTTTAGAGGTGACAAGAAAGAAGCCTCCTTTTATGGAGAGATGATGATGAAAGTTCTATTGACGAGTCACTAGAGTTTGGTCCACATATAACTAACAACGACCCTGTTAATGACGATCTAACTATTATTAATCTAAACATCGAAGAACTTAACTTAATAGGACATGTCATGTCAGTTAATAGTCTTGATGCTAACGTGATGCTATTCTTCCCAAATTTTGATTCCTTGTCTTTGATAAACCCAGACCTAATTGATTGAACTGATACAGATCCTACTCCTATCCTCAACTTCCCTAATGAATACACCTTGGCTTGCTATCTAAACACTTGTGAACCTTACCCTTCTTCCACCAATGCAAGGATCATGAACATGTCACATGAGGATATCAAGTTTCTCAGTCAAAAATTGAAAAATAAAAAGAAAAAGGGGACTGATGGTGAAAACCATGTTGTGGCAGTGTCGGTCCCAAAATAGTAGAAACAAAAGATGTATCTAATGGTGAAAACCTCTTAGAGGCACCAAAGGATGAGATTCTTGATATCCTCCCTGAGCACTTTCAAGAAAGGTCTTCATTTCTGATAGAACCAATAGAACTAGTTAACTTGGGCATAATTAAAGATCCTCAAATAGTACACCTAGCACAATCTTTTTTAGAAGAGGAGAAGACACAGTTCACCGAGTTCCTAAAAGAGAAGAAGATCAACTTTGCATGGTCTTACACCAATATGCCTAGACTAGATCCTGAATTAATCATGCACCATCTCTCTATAGCTCCCATGATCAAGCCCGTGAAACAAAAACTTAGAAAGATGCATCCTCATGTTGCATTGCTAGCAAAGGCGAAGCTAGAGAAATTGTTGAAAGCTAGATTCATTAGAGTCATTGCTTACACAGGATGGATCTCCAATGTGGTCCCAGTGTTTAAATCTAAAAAATCTATCAGGATCTATACAGACTTCAGAGACTTAAAAAAAGCATGTCCTAAGGATGACTTCCCCCTTCCTAATATTGATATGATCATAGACCTCACAACAGACTACCAAATGTATTCATTAATGGATGGTTTCTCAGGCTATAATTAGATAAAAATTGCCCCTGAAGATCAAGAGAAGACCACATGTGCATGGGGAACCTTTTGCTGGAATGCCACGTCATTTGGGTTAAAGAATGTAGGTACTACATATCAAAGAGAAATGACCACTATATTCCATGACATGATGCATAAAAACATGGAGGATTACGTGGACAACACCTTGGCCAAATCAAAAGAAATAAATACTCATATTGATGATTTACAAAAGATATTGGATCATATGGAGCAATTTCAACTTAGGCTCAATCCCAAGAAATGTGCCTTTGGGGTCCAATCAGGCAAGCTCTTAGGGTTTATTGTTTCAGCAAAGGGAATTGAAGTAGATCCGACAAAAGTAAAAGCTATACTAGAGATGAATCCTCTACACAATATTAGTCAAATGAGGACATTACAAGGGAGACTCCAATCAATCAGGAGGTTCATGTCACAACTTGCAGATAGAGCACAACCCTTTACCAAATTACTACATAAAGGTGTCACTTTCAAGTGGAATGAGCATTGTAAGCCAACTTCAGAGAATTAAAAGAGTAACTGGCTACTCCTCTTATTCTTATGGCCCCCATCCATGGAAAGCCACTACTCCTATATATTTTAGCTACAACCACATCATTAGGATTATTATTAGCAAAAGAGGATGAAACAAATAAAGAAAGATCAATCTACTACATCAGTAGAACACTAGTTTCCTATGAAATCAATTATAGCATTATTGAAAAAGCATGCTTAGCAGCTGTCTTTGCATCACAAAAATTGAGACATTACATTCTATCACATACAGTTAGGCTCATTGCCAAGATCAATCCTTTAAAATACATCCTCAACAAGACAACATTAACAGGTCAATTAGCAAAATGGGTCCTCATTCTGATTGAATTTGACATCGATTATGTAGACAGGAGAGCTATTAAAGGACAATTCCTCGTAGATCAAATAGCTGATTCACCACTCCAAGATAATGAATCTTTAAGGATTCAATTCCCTGATTAAACAATTATGCATCTAATAGAGTATCCATGGAAGATGTACTTTGATGGTTCTTTCATGCAACAAGGCTTTGGAGCAGGGTGTAATGCCCCACCAGGGAACCCAGGAGAACTTAACCTAAACATGACACTAAGTTTATGGAATAAATTTTTTTTAAATATTTATTAACAATAATGATAACAATGTGGAAGAAATACAATGAATTACATGACATACATGAAATACAACTCATACATAGATAACATTTATCAAGGGTTCCTTGACGTAGAATTACTTAAGTAAAATAACCTATGAATAACAAATATAAAGAGCTAACATAAAGGTTACATAATCAGAAACCAATAACATACACCTTACAATACAAGATTACATATACATCTGATACCCAAGGTATACTACCTAATCTAGATCCACTACAGAAGTCGCGGGGTATGTAATAATACATAATAACAATACAATGCATCCTCCAAAGGATGATAACCAATATCTACATATAGTACAATACACAAATCAAGTAACTGATCAAGTCTCCAAAAGACTAGGAAGATGAAACTGCAACAAGGAACATCCAAGTATGAAGAAGAATTCATCAAAATCTCAATGGCAATAAGAATCACTACCACCCGACCGCGTGGAACCAAAGGTCCACTCCCACCGTGCTGAGGAGATAATAACAGGCCCATCACACGGGGTATACAACAAGAATACAAACAAGGTATACATGACCTCATGATCAAATGCATAGAAAGATCCTAGAAGAACTCTAAACCATAACAAGGAACACTAAACAACACCAGAGGAATTGACACACGTAGGATAACCTAAGCTATACATAGGAAGGTGTCATCATGTATGGATAACCCTTGAGTTTTTTCCTAGAAATCCCTTAATGGATTTAGGCACCCAAGTGACCATACACGACGCTAATGACCTCTCCAAATTGACAAGGTCATTAACCAAATTAATATCTTATTAGATTATACTATCCCAATCCTAATAAATTATTATGTTATCACTTTTTACCACTACTTACAATAAGCGATCCTAGCAGCCACTTGTGGGCTCCAGCACTTATTGCAAGCCACCTCCTATCATACAACTAGGTAACCTACCCTAGGTTCACAAAAGAGTATCATAAAGATAAGTCATAAATCAAATCACATCCTACCCATTCAGGTGCACATAGGTTCTCAAAAACCATAAAATATCCATAGTTTCCTCACAAGACCAAACAATACATCATAACTGAATTAGGTTGGGTCTAGGAAATTAGGACTATGACATCATCATAAAACACAAACTGACATCATAAAAGATACCTTGCAGAAAGTTCAACCCCAAAACCTCTTGATTTATGTCCTAAGGGTCATCTATCCCAACAAATACCTAAAACATGATAACGTAACAGAATACACCATTCATTTAATCACGCACCCAAAACACAACACAATACCATCAAATCATATTCAGAATACATTAAAATAAATCTAGTGTTAACATAGTTACAATCATGAGCTAACGTTGTGATAAACGAATTTATAACATCTTGTTATGCAAATTAGTTCACCTATTAAAATTACTATCCAAAATAATTAAATCTTTATAGACACGCACAATAAAAGCTCCTATAAGTTAATTTATAACTATCACATAAATAAATTAACCTATCCGAAATAATTACCAAAATTGACTATAATTACAAAAGAAATCACACCAATATTTTAACAATAGAAATCAATATTACCCTTTTAATATTAATTCAATGTTATCTAATAAAACACCATCCCAAATTAATCTTTCCAATTCATGCCATAAATTAATATAAAACTAACAAAAAAATTATTTAAAACTAATTTAAAACTAACTATAAACTAATTTATAAATTAATTATAAACCAATTCATAATTAACTATAAACTAATTTAAATTAATAATAAACTAATTTAAAAAAAAAAAAAACATTAACCTAATTAAAAATTTAATAGTAAACTAATTTTAAATATTAAAATAAACTAATTTATAAAAAAATTTAACTAAAAAAACAATTATATTAAATTACAAATTACCAAAACCAAATCATAAAATTTTTTTAACAAATAAAAATTTAACTTGTTTGGGGTGGGGGTCTCGGCCCCACCCCACGTCCCATCACAGTGGGAACCGCGGCCCAAGACCTGAGGCCCCACTGGACAGTGGGTACCCTCGCGGGCCCACTGCGCAGGTGTACTACATGCAGGGGGTGCGGTGGCCCCCGCCACCCACTCCCCATAAAACATTAAATTTTTTTTTTGAACTTAAAAAAAAAAAAGACTAAACAATGCGATTTTTAAATAGGACAAAACCATTTTAATTAGTTTTTATTTTCAAATGGTTTATTTCCAAAAACGGAAATTAAAATAACATATATATTTTCATCTTTTTCTGGTTTTTCACATGACTAGTGTATTTATTTTTACCTTTGTATTTTTCTAGGGAGGTGAAAATTTTGAAACAATTAATTTTTTTAAAGGAAAATTGATTTCTTTCAAAGGTTAATTTTCTAAAGAAATATTTTCTCTATCTCTATAGTCCAAACTATAGGTCCTTTTAATTTTTTTGTTTTTAAGGAGTTTTAGAAGGAATCTCTCAACGAAAATTGGCCAGCATAACAATACTATGCTAAATAACAATTTTAAAAAATAATAAGCAAACTAAGGTTTCAAGAACACCCATTTAAACAAGAAATTCAATAACTCCTAATTAAGAAAATTTAATCAAATTAAGCACAAAGAAGACACATTTAAAACAAGAATAGAATCACGAAAAGGATCAAACTCTACCTTAGATCCAATGCAAGAACGGAATGAATTTTTCCTTTGAAGATGATTAAACCTTAGATCTTCCAAGCACACACACAATCACAAATTTCACACAAACTTTTTCCAACATGCATCCACAAGAATCCTCAAACCCTCCAAAAGTCAAGAACGCACAAACTCTCCAAAAATGCTCCCATAAGCCTATTATTCCCAAATGAGAGAAGAATCCCCCTTAAGAGGATCATCTTCCCCTAATCATGCAAACCGTAATGACAACACACTAGATAACTCCTAAAAGAACTCAACCCCAAAAATGAAAGTAATTCTTTAATTAATAATTAAAATATCTAATTACTTGCACACTCAACTTTGAATCCTAAAATCAAGTTGAAATCTTTGAGTTGAAAATACTTTTTCAACCAAATCATGGACATGTAATTAAAAAAATATTAAATTAAATAAATTAAATATTCAAATCACAATAATTCATGTAACTTAATATTTAATTATTTAATTGATCATAAAAACATATTTACTCTAATTTCAATTAGATATTCAATTAAATATTAATACTCAATAATTGGACTTTTAATTAACTTTTCAATTAAACATAGGTATTTAATTGAATTTCCAATTAATTAAATACCCTATATTTAATAATTAATTGCAAAAATATTTAATTAAATAAATAACATGATATAACACACAATTAACCAAATCAAGCACCTGAAATCAAACACAAGCAAAATCAAACATGCTCAAGGAAAGGGATACACAAATTCCTGTCAACTATACGAATTCGGTAAGATAGCCAAATTGACACTTGTCCACTAATTAGGACAACTAGGTTTAGGATAGGATTTGGACCTAAAAACTATCTCCCCTCTCTTACCATTGAGATTATTGCAATAGGGCACACTCACTCTTGCCAATTCAGGGAAGACGTAGCCCAGTACCTGCAAACCTGTCATCACAAAGAAGAACATACATACATATATAATATGAAAAACAATGGTTGAGACTAGGTTATCATGTGGATCTCACCAACGCAAGTAACTATGACTCTATCCCATACCATACCAAGCACCTCAAACAGTAATGCAAAACATACAATGATCCATGTGCATATAAATCTAAGGTCAGTATTGTCAGAAAATTATAATCGAGTTGAACTCCTAACATATACATAAGCATTATTACATAACCATGAATCACATATACACAAAAGATATAACATACTAGAATGTAATACATAAATATCCTCAAGATCAACTGAAATAACCACACATACATAAAGATGCTTAAAAGAGTTTGGCATCTGCAAACTGAAAAGAAACCTAAGAGGTGGGTATTACACAGGGGTTTTGTTTGTAACTCTTCAAGGCTAGAAGATACCCAAATCCTACAAATTAATGTTTCCATGCACAAATAACATTTCTGAATATGAGGCATTGGTAAACGGTCTTAAGCTTGCTATGGAATGGAAAATTATAGAGTTACACGTGTATGGTGACTCTCAGCTCATTGTCAATCAAGTCAATGGATATTATCAGATGAAAGATGAGAAGTTGATTCCCTACAAACAACTGGTTGATGACCTAAAAAATTACTTTGTCTTCATCAC
The DNA here is from genome assembly GCA_018584345.1 of Thuja plicata. Taxonomy (NCBI): domain Eukaryota; kingdom Viridiplantae; phylum Streptophyta; class Pinopsida; order Cupressales; family Cupressaceae; genus Thuja; species Thuja plicata. Next base: position 1,114,373 of record MU224375.1, read on the forward strand.
ATTCTAGCAGATACCCAGAATAGAGAAAAAAGCTGCAGATGCTATGGCTACATTGGCGTCCATGTTACAACTAGAGGAAAATCAATTCCGCTATGACTTCTTGGTGGAAGAATTATCCTATCCTAACTTTGATACCACTGCATATCAAGTAATCTTTTCTTTGAACACCCCAGGCCAATCTCGGTATGCTAATATCGTTTCTTACCTAACTGACCAAACCATTCCCATTGATCTATCGAGAAATGAAAAATGATCCTTAATTAGGAAAGCATCATGTTATGTCCTCATAACTAATAACTTATATCGATGAGGTCTTGACCGTACGCTTCTTAGATCTTTAGAACACAAGGAGTCAGATCACACATTAAAAGAAGTCCACGAAGTTGTATGTGGATCACATTCAAATGACTTTTTACTAGCAAAGAAACTGCTCAGAGTAGGCTATTACTGGCCTACCATGGAAAAAGATGCTATTCAAAGAACTTATACCTTTCATTACACATTGGCCATTTTAGCAATGGGCGTTTGACTTTGTTGGACAAATATATCCCAATTCTTTAAATGGACACAAGTTCATCATTACGGCCACTGAGTATTTCACAAAGTGGGTCGAGGTTGTGTCGGTAATCAAAGCCACTGGCAAACAGGTGTAACACCCCAAAATTGGCATCTTGCAACCCTAACCAATTTTGTTACATTTGTCATTCTTCTGAATCATCAAAGTCCTATTATACTAGGCAATTATGAGTTTTGACTTACTTTACTCTACCTAAGTGTCAAACGTAGAAAACCCTAAATCTACATTAATCATACATTATATTTAATTCCTAAATATCTATTGGCTAAACAAACCCTATGATTGAATTAATTTAATTATAAAGTCCTAGTACTTAAATTAAATTAAATTCACCCCTTTTAGCTAAAACACATGAAAAGGAACTAAATAACATTTAATTATCAAATAAATATCCTCATTTCAATAATTGAGTTTAATTATTCAAATAATTGAGAAAAACATATTTATGAGGTCATACTTTATTTATTTAATTAAATATTCTCTCAAAAATCTTTCTCTTCAGTTTAGAAATAGAAGTTTTGAATTAACTGTGCTTTAAAGAGAAAGAAAATAGCTAAAATCATAAATAAAACAGTTAAAATCATAAATAAAACAGTTAAAGTAGAGGGAAAACAATTTATTGTTTTCTTTTAAACAAAGCTTTCTATTTTAAACTGGCTTTTCTATCTGTTTTATTTCAAGAAGGAAACTTTCTATTCTGATCACCTCTGAGTCTATAAAAGTACTCCCATTTCTCATTCAAACCCCTGAGAAAATATGCATTGTTAGAACAAAGAATTGCTGCTTCATTTTAGTTGATAATCTCATTTACATTTAGCTATCATTTGCAATAGATTAATGTCAATTTCTTAGATTAATTGCATTGAAAGCATGTCTTAGATTAATCTTGCATCTTTCAATTCTTAGAATAATATTGCAATTGCATTGCATTCATGGAGAAAAATCCTTCATTCTTAGATCGGTCTATGGTTGTGAGACTCTCATTCTGAGAGCTATTTCAAAACCCCATCTAGATAGAAAGCAACAGGTCGAATCATACAGACATGCAGGATGAATAACTCATATTCACTTCTGTATGTGGTTGATGAGCAAGGACTATGTTGAAGTGTATGGTTGAATAACAAGGCCAATTTTACCACGTGCATTTATGGCACCCACCGTAGGGTAGAACATCTATTTCTATCATCACATTTGAATTAGTTTTGAAAATCTTGGGATCATGTTTGTACTCTGATTTTGCAGGTAAAAAAATGCATTTCATCTTTGTTTTAGCATGGAGCAAGTTTAAAAATTCCTTCTATCTTCTATATATTATTCTCTTAGTGCCTTTTAAGCTCTCATTTTGAGTCAAATCTGACTGCACCATTGCATCCAAAATATTGTTTCGGTTGAAAACAACTGTAAACATGTCTATTCTTGTCAAAAGTTGAATCTGTGGCAAAAATATTTTGCCCAAGGAGGTCGTACAACCCGTTGCATAGAAATCGAGGCAGGTTTCAAATTTTTCTACACGCAGCCTGAGGCAGAGTTTTTGAAAAAAGATAATTGAAAAAAAAAAATTAGATTTTTTTTTCACTATGTTAAATTTGTTGGCCGTCAAACCGTCATTCCCCATGACCTTCTATGACAACCACAAAACCATCAAATCTAAACTCGTAGGTTGATGATGTCAGCAGGGTTTGAAAAATCTTTAGCCTTCACCATTGAGCTTTTTAAATTTGTAGTCTAACTTTAAATGATCATATCTTGCTCATTTTAGGTCCAAATTGAGTGCAATTTTTTTTATTTTGGGTAGAATTCTCTGAATATTTCTGGGTTTGTCTTAGTTTCTAGATTTTGGTTAGACATTTATCATAAATTTTAGGTTTTCATCACTATACCTATCTAATCTTCTGTTTTGCAGCTTCCAAAGCCTTGTACGGGCTCATACAGTAACTTTTTTAAGTGAATTTTTTTTCAAAAGTGCATGATTTTCTGTCTACTTTCTAAATATGTGATTTGTTTTCTGATTTTCAGATTTTGATAATGTGGACCAATCTTTGGCTTTGATTTTCATGTGACTATCTTTTGCGTACAGCCTAACAGTGGTTTGCAGAATGTTATCCAAGAAGAATAAAACACAAACTACTCATGAATTGGTTTTGCAGGTTGGCTTTGATCGATAGAATGCAAAACATTGTGCTTGCATCTTGTTTTTGATTTCTTAAAATAGGAACCCACATGCAAGACTTCTTAAAATGAACATTTGTTTGATATTTTGGGGATGAAAATAATGTCAGGAAACTATGCTCTTGCCCTTTTGGGATGATAAAAAATCTAGAAACATTATTGTCATTTTCTTATTCTTCTTGAAGTGTCTTCTAGTTTTGTAAACCCAAGGAATTGCATGGACGTATCCTCTCCCCTCACCTTCGCAGATCTTGGGTGTAAGATAAATCCATACAAATCCTTTAGCATGGCTACCTTTCCAGTGCTTTAACAGAGCTGGTGAGAGTGGATTTCCCAACCAGTAACATGCTAAAGCCAAGCCCTTCCGAACCGGTATATAAAAAATGTCATTATGATTAATCTCACAATGGATAGGTGTGAATTCATTATGGTAACCAAAATCTCCTCTAGTATCCTAGTGGTGCATTAAAGGCCCGACATCATTAAGGTGAAAGCCTTTCTTTAAAAGGATTGGGAGAGCCCCCTTTATTAGGAAAATGACTTGATCACAACCACCTGAACGGATGCCCTTACTACACACTTTTGTTATAGTATCCATAAACCATCTATCTATTGGTGTGGAAGGTCAGAGACCGACTAAGACACCCCACACTTTTATGGCTCTTAGTAGAGACAACAACCCTTTGGGAAGCAATTCCTTTAGGGTTCGAAGCTTGGTGTGCCTGAGAAGTGAGTGCACATGTAAGGAGGAGCCCGTGCCTCCAAGCTTCTAAGTTGTCCGCTATGAGTAAGCGTAGCTGAATTTTAGTTCAAGTGGGGATTCAACAGATACTTTTCTAGCTATCCTAGGATTGTGATGTATCTGTTCTGTTACAAAAAACAATTTTCATGATGTGTTTTGCGTGATTTTTTACTGAAACAACAACAAGAACAACAATCAAACGATCTGGAAAACTATAAACTTTGGATATTTGCATATCTTGTCTTGTCTGAAAATCTATCAAAACTCTGTCAAATTTGTTTCAAAAACTTGTCAAAACTTGGTCTCTCATTGGTCTATCCTACTATATTTAGTCTATCCTAAAATTTGCATTGTCATAACGCTTCACCTAGTTTACATACAACTGCAATCTATTGTTAGTCTAACCTATCGCTATCTTGAAATATGATGTTGTTACACTTGTCCAATTGACTGAGTCCTTTGTTCAATCTTATCATCTTTGCCTATGCTCTCCTTGTTCTAAGTTGTGAGAGCAAGTTTGTTAACCTTGACTCAAGATCAAGTCTTGCTATCTCCTTCTTAGTTGGACGTTTATCTCTTGGTCTCTTTGGTCTTGGACTTGGATAACACTTTAGGTATCATCACAGTGTCGGTCAAGCGAATCAACTTATTTATGCCCTTGCGAACTAGAAGTCATTTTAAGGAACTCTAGAAATCTATCACCTTGCTGTCCAATTCCATATTTTGTTATGAAGGTTCTGTCCAAATTTTCACAAATCCATGCTTTCATCAACATCATCACTAGTCTGTCTTTGACTGCAATCTGTTGATAGTCTGACTCATTGCTATTTCAAAATCTAACTTTTTTGTGCTATTCCAAGTGACCCACTATCTATTTCAATCTTATCATCTATGTCTGCGATGTCCTTAGCCTGAGTTGTGAAAGTAGGTTCGTCAACCTTGACTTAAGATCATATTCATTGCTACCTTCGTCTCCATTGGACATTATCTCCTTCGTCCTTTGGTCTTGGACTTAATTAGCACTTTAGATATCACTTTAGCACCTGTCAGTCAATAAATTGATTCATCATACCTTCTCTTCAATCTTCTAAGAAAGTGCGCATTCAAACAATCTTACAATGTCTAAAAGCAAAGAAGAGATTCTTAGGGAAACTTTATTAAAACAACTTTAAACTTTGGAATCTAAAATCCAACAATTAAAGGGGAAAAATGATACTCCATCTGATGAATCCTCCTTAAGATCAACTTGTCCTTTGCTATTTGATCATGATTCTCACATCTCTCCACTTTCTTCCAACATGGATAAATCTTGGTATGACAATCCAATCTTTGATCAAGAACAATTTTATGACAATCCAAACTTTGATCAACACCAGTTTTATGACCATCCTATCTTTGATCAAGAGCATGTAGAGGAAACTATGACAGAATCCGATGAAAGTCTCTTCTATCCACAAAAGAGGGATATTGCAAGTCAAGAAGTGTCTAATTATCCTTTAGAGAAAATCTTTACTCCTTTGGGACAATCTTATGAATCTGCATGTGCAGAACTTCTTGAGCATGACCTCATCACATTACCTCAAGCGACATCATGTGGATTCAGATTCTTAAGTAACTATTGTGCATATCATCGACATAAAAAGCATAAAACTTCATATTGCATGGAGTTGAAACATAAAATCCAAGATCTCATAGATGATGACATAATCGAAGTGGAAAATGCTAATGAATCATCTAGTGAAGATACTAATCTCAAGCATGATCAATATCAGGAATCCATGTCTAGCAACGGTTCCCATATCACATCTACTTCCTCCACCATTCCTTCATCTCCTAAAGCTTCATCATCTCTATCAAGCATTAAGCCTAATGCTGACTATGTCTACTCTCAAGGACTACCTCTAAAATAAATCCAAGCTAATCAGCATACAAATGCAAGCTTTTCTCAAGCTTTAAAGATCATAGACCCCAAGCTTCCATGTGTTTCAATTCTTATCATGCCTACTCAAAATGATACTCCATTAGCCTTTCAAGAATCCCTCGTGCATATCAACACTCCCACCTCATCCATATAAGTGTCTCCATGTCAAGAGGAGAATCCACAATACAAAGAAACAAATATCAGCAATGATCAAGATAAAGACACCATCCATCCTTATCCAATGGTTGACCAAAGTCACACATCTCTAGAGTCTCATGATGATTTTATCATCCCCTTCCATTTCTTCCCAGAAGAAACTCTTACATCTTCTATATCTTATCCATCTCCCAAGCAAGATCAAGATATCATTTCCACCATCTCTAAGGAACCTATTAAAAATCAAGAGAAAAATATCCTTTTCACACCATCTCATGAACCTTGTCAAGATCAGAGCATAAATCCCTTGCAGAAAAATACATCTCATCAAGCTTCAATTTCTCCTATCAAAGCTACTCATGCTCCTATTGATATAAAGATGAATTCTAAACAGAAGAGCCTTGGTCATGCAACTCACTCTAAAGATTTTGATATCCCCTCCACACTTTATATCCCTCCATTCAAATGTAAGCATTAGTCTTCTCCATCTTCCAAATCCATCCTTGGTCCCTACATCCCAAAGCTGAGACTGTCAAACCTTCCATCTATATTGGGTCCTTATGTCCCCCCATCTACCATGCCTATCAATACTAGTTTGTCATCCACTTACCCTATCTCCCATCAAGATCAACAAAGACATACATCCTTGAATTCTCCCTATCACCCAATCCATATGACCCAGTCATATCAGCCCCATTCATCCACAATTCCTAAGTCTTTTGGAAGCAATTTAGATGTACAATGAAGAAATCAGAAATACAAGAATCCACCTACATATGAAGATCAATATGTTCCATCTAATCGACATGTGACTATAAAGAAAAAGGAAATATCCAAGAGACCACAAGGGTCCACTAAGAAAATATGGGTTCCTAAATCCATCATGGAATAATTGCATTCTAAATCCAAGCAAAGAATAAAATCAAAGAAAATATGGGTTCCTAAATCCATTATGCGAGAATTTCGTTCTAAATCATCCTAAAGAAAAGGAAAATCAAAAGCTACATGGATTCCCAAGGCTCTTCAAAAAGACTTGGATACAAAAAAAAAATCAAAAGTTATGTGGATTCCCAAGTCTATCTTAAAAGACCTGAACAAAAAGGAAAAGTTAGAGTTGGCATCCAAGCTTCCAAATTCTTCCACTTCATCTCCATCTAAACATCTCCCATCTTCTAACTCCATCTTGGGTCCTCACATACCAAGATCCATATCCACTCATCCATCAATGTCTCAAGCTATTCCATCCACTTTTCCCCCATTCGTCCACTACCCTTCAAGGGGTGTGTCAATGTTGATCTTATCACCATACCCTATCCAATATCCTGTACCTACCTCTTACCCATCCATCTCATATCCTTCCATCCCTCTTATCCAATCCACCACATAAATCCTTGGCTACCATCTTCCTTATCATCCATATCATCTTCTCTACCATCACCCTATCAACATCTTTGAGCATACTTTCAGCGACCTTGGCCTATCATAATATATACTTCAAAGGAGAACTATCCAAAGAGAAAGAAGCTTAAGTTCCTCCATAAAATCAAAAAGATGAAAAAAAAGTGCCTTGGTGAAGACTTGGTAAACAGGCACCTTGGTAGAAAAATTAAAGATAAATCAATCTGTCCTATGGTGAAAACCACTTCTTATGGTGCCTTGGATAAGTACCGTGATGAAAACCTGGAAAATAGGCATCATGCATAATTCCTCCTACTTGGACTCTTCACTTGGGGGAAAGTTCCTTCCATGTAATCCTATCTATCATATCTTACATCCAGCTAGCTCATGAACATCCATGTTCCTTCTGTTGATCTTGACAAGGTTGAGCCTATCCATGAGCATCATGTATCCTGACATTTGTTATCCTTTCCATCAGCCTATTCACTTTCTCTCATCCATGGTACCCTATCGTGATATTTCTTATCCCAAGCCTATCCTTCCTATCTCTGAGCATCCTTTGCTCCATAATCCAAAATTTTCATTTATACCTCCATCACCCCTTATCCTGATTATGCCATCATGGATCTATCCTATCTAATTGACCCCTTGGTCTTGATCTAAATGAAGAATGAAAAAAATGGGAAATTGTTTCTCATAAGTCTCTTGACATGTCCACTCTTTTGGACCACATACTTTTCATGACATCAGGTCATTACCCTAAATACTATACAACATCACTCCATGAGCCTATATTGCTATATTATTTTTTCCCTAGCTTGGGTAATCTTGAAGAGAATGTCCTTGAGGGTCGCATTCACCCTCTTCATCGATGATTGTCTATTCACCTCATCCATCAGCTTGCTAATCCATCTGTAATGTCCTCCACCTTTGGTGCAGGAGCACCAAGGTTAGAGCCTAAACCATGGAGGAGCACCTGGGTCACAAATGGACCCTAAGGGAGGTTGAACACTAATAAGACCAAGGAAAAGGTCTTTCTCATTGTAATAAAACCTTAAAAGGTCATTTATGTTATTTCATGGCTATTAGAGCCATTAAGTTGTGATAGGTGTCGTTAAGTTTTCAATGTTGCCATATAAGGCATATGTGCCCTTGAGGAAAATTTGTAATGGTTTTATGGTAGAAGTAGGAACTTTTTATGTTCTAAGTTTATAAGGTCTATGAAGGACCATTTGATGTAATTGAACAATATACAAATGGTAAAAAATCCAAACTACATGTAAGTTGTCAAGGTTGAAAACTTGTCAAAGTTGACAACATAGGATTAAGAGACAACTGATTAAAGGATTGGTTGAAAAGTAGTTTAAAGAAGTATTTGATTGGTCATTTGGGATGAAAAGAGACCTATTTATCATGTAATGGTTGGAGGAATGAGGGTGTGGTCAAGATTTGGAAGAAGAGTCAATAAAAGTTTGGAATTATGTAATTTTTCATGATTTTCTCTGTATAACAATCTGTAAATGTGGATTATTCAAATTTTTTTTAACATTTTAGTCATCCATCCTTATATGAATTGGAAAGGCCATTTAATTACCTTTAATTTGGCTTTGGAATGAGCAATTTTCATTGAGTATAGTGAAATTTATTGTTATTTTTCTGAAAACTACTATAAACCCTCAACTAGGATATTCCAGGGTGATTTGATGTGAAAATCATAGTTCCATGTTGAATAAGGTCTCCATCCTTGGGGGAAAGATGGTGGAAATAATTTATATTGACTCCCCCATGTGTGCAAGTGTTCATCAAGATTTTTGGCATGCACTCCATTGAAGGAAAGTGGTTGTTAAGAGTCAGGTTGAAGGAATAACTGTCTAGCAAAGGACAGTCTCAGTGCAGGGGGCATATCTCCCAATTAAACTATTAAATTGAGCTAAATTTGGGATATGTTGTGTATAATGAAGTGAAAAAGAGTCTGAGTAGAGAAATCAAGGATTTTTGATCGGGTTCAAAACTTATTAGTCTCTGTGTAGAGGTCTATCCAATAGGACAGCAAGAAGGTAACTTTATGTTTAATTAAATCATGAAGTCATTTTGATGAATCTAGTGGGCATGGAGAGTGTGGGAAGGCCTTCAAAAGTTGTCTCAGATATGTCTCATTAAGGGGAATGAAATATAAACCATAGTAATGATATAATTAGTGGTTGTCTTTGGGATTTGAGATTATGTATGTGACTGTTATAAAAATAGTGTTTAGGACAATGAAAGTCCTTATTTGAATGTGAACCAATGTTGGGTTGTGTTAGGAGTTTTGGCACTGAAGCCAATGTTAAAATGTTCTCTATTGATATGTGGGTTTAGAGGGGATCATTTTGAAAGGGTATGTTTGTTGATGAGGACAATCACAAGTGAGTGGAGGTATGATCAAGCATGATCAAACAAGTTGATAAGAGGGGTGATGGGAGTTGTCTACAAGGTGTAGAGTCTAGTGGTAAGAACCATTGTTGACCATTGAGAGGTCTCTTGTGTGGGTAGGGTCCAGAAGATTGATCCATTGAAGGATGATCAAGGGTCATTGATAGGATATTTCCTAGTAACCACTGGCCTCTGCATCAAGTGATATCAGAGCCCAGCAAAAGGTCTGGGTTGAGTGGTGAAGATGTTCCTAACAAGGTCAGAGAAGGAGATGTACTATGCTTTCAAGGAGTATTTGGCCGAGGAGAAGATGAGAGACCAAGAAAAGAAGGCAAGAGAAGAAGCCAAGAAGAGAAAAGAAGAAGAGAGTTGGAGGAAACTTAATGAGGATTTGGATTAGCATATTGAGAAGTGGGAGAAGATAGCACTATTCTTAGAGCAAGCAGCAGATGAAGATGAAGAAAATGAGAAGCAGATGAACTATGAAGAGTTAGAGGAACCTAGGAGAAAAGAGGTTCTAAAGGCTGAATCAGAGATTGAAGATGAATTTTCTAATGAAAGAAGCATTGGATCAAGTCTTGAGGGGCTCGAAATTAAAAAAAATTTGTAGGTAGGGGCAATGGTATGTCCTTTGGTGAAGAATGATGAAGAGCAGCATGATAGAATGGTTGTAGAGGAGGCCAAGATGACCAAGGAGTTGTTGGTATGCCAAGGAGAAAGGAATGAGGAGCGAAGACCAACAAGAGGTGGTAGTAGGGGTGAAAGAAACTGTCTATGGGGTCATGAGTGTGGCTAAAGAGGCAGCCATGGATGCTAAAGAGACTTTGGAGTGCCTAGAGGAGAGGCAAGCTATGAAAGATACATTGGTCTATATGAGGAGAGACTCAAGATTTGAATACATTGAAGAATTGAGGATTGCAGCAATAGTCTCATGGAGGGAGGCTAAGGAAGAAGTGGTGAATGTGGATCAGATTATGGTTTACTATTTTCCCATGAGAGGCACTCAGATTATGAAGATGCTTGAGTATATTTTGGAGCGGCATGATGCAAGGATGCCATGGATCCTTAATGTGGATCTTTATAAACCAAAGGTGAAGATAAAGAGGTTTTTTTTGCTGACATGTTTGTGCTTGCAGGATTTCCAAAAGGACTTGGAAAGTTTTTAAGTTGCGGAGTATGGTGCAGGAGCACCAAGGTCAGAGCCTAAACCATGGAGGAGAACTTGGGTCACAAATGGACCCTAAGGGAGGTTTAACACCAATAAGACCAAGGAAAAGGTCTTTCTCATTGTAATAAGACCTTAAAAGGTCATTTATGTTATTTCATGGATATTAGAGCCATTAAGTTGTGATAGGTGTCGTTAAGTTTTCAATGTTGCCATATAAGGCATATGTGCTCTTGAGGAAAATTTGTAATGGTTTTATGGTAGAAGTAGGAAATTTTTATGTTCTAAGTTTATAAGGTCTATGCAGGACCATTTTATGTAATTGAACAATATACAAATGGTAAAAAATCCAGACTACATGTAAGTTGTCAAGGTTGACAACTTGTTGTCAAAGTTGACAACATAGGATTAAGAGACAACCGATTAAAGGATTGGTTACAAAGTAGTTTAAAGAAGTAGTTGATCAGTCATTTGGGATGACAAGAGACCTATTTATCATGTAATGGTTTGAGGAATGAGGGTGTGGTCAAGATTTGGAAGAAGAGTCAATAAAAGTTTGGAATTCTGTAATTTTTCATGATTTTCTCTGTATAACAGTCTGTAAATGTGGATTATTTGGAATTTTTTTAACATTTTAGTCATCCATCCTTATATTCATTGGAAAGGCCATTTAATTACCTTTAATTTGGCTTTGGAATGAGCAATTTTTATTGAGTATAGTGAAATTTATTGTTATTTTTTTGAAAACTGCTATAAACCCTCAACTAGGATATTCCAGGGTGATTTGATGTGAAAATCATAGTTCCACATTGAATAAGGTCTCCATCCTTGGGGGAAAGATATTGGAAATAATTTATATTAATTCCCCCATGTGTGAAAGTGTTCATGAAGATTTTTGGCATGCACTCCATTGAAGGAAAGTGACTGTTAATAGTCAGGTTGAAGGAATAACTGTCTAGGAAAGGACAGTCTCAGTGCTGGGGGCATATCTCCCAATTAAACTATTGGATTGACCTAAATATGGGATATGTTGTGTATAATGAAGTTACAAAGAGTCTGACTGGAGCGATCGAGGATTTGTGATCGGGTTCAAAACTTATTAGTCTCTGTGTAGAGGTCTATCCAATATGACAACAAGAAGGTAACTTTATGTTTAATTAAATCATGAAGTCATTTTGATGAATCTAGTGGGCATGGAGAGTGTGGGAAGGACTTCAGAAGTTATCTTAGATATGTCTCATTAAGGGGAATGCAAGAGAAACCGTAGTAATGATATAATTAGTGGTGGTCTTTTGGATTTGAGATTATGTATGTGACTGTTATAAAAATAGTGTTTAGGACAGTGAAAGTCCTTATTTGAATGTGAACCAATGTTGGGTTGTGTTAGGAGTTTTGGCACTGAAGCCAATGTGAAAATGTTCTCTATTGATATGTGGGTCCAGAGGGGATCATTGTGAAAGGTTATTTTTGTTGATGAGGACAGTCACAAGTGAGTGGAGGTATGATCAAGCATGATCAAACAAGTTGATAAGAGGGGTAATGGGAGTTGTCTACAAGGTGTAGAATCTAGTGGTAAGAACCATTGTTGACCATTTAGAGGTCTCTTGTGTGGGTAGGGTCTAGAAGATTGATCCATTGAAGGAGGATCAAGGGGCATTGATAGGATATTTCCTAGTAACCACTCGCCTCTACATCAACCTTGCTAGACATTGGGGGCACACCAATGTGATCTTTCTTGAGATTGAGTAATCTCTAAAATTCTAAAAATTGCAAAATCTCTACAAATTTAAAAATAATGAAATCTCTAAAAAATCTAAAAATTTGAAAATGTCCTAAAAAAATGATCATCTTAGTGAAATCCTAGCAATAGGTGCTTTGATGTATCTCCTAAAAAATCACATATTCCAAAAATTAAAAAAAATTAAAAAAATTAAAAAATAGAAAAAGAAAAAGAGAAAAAGAAAAAGTGCCATTGATGAAAACCTGGCAAACAGGCGTCATGGTAGCAAAAAAAGATTTCTGCCAAGAAGGTGAAAACCTAGTAAATAGGTGCCTCTTGTTCCACATTTCTATATCTATCACAACACCACTTGGATTTATGCATTTTCTTTGCTGCTTTGCTGCTTTCCTACTTGCATTTGCTTTTCTGCACGCTTTCCTTTTCCCATCAAGCCACCAACTTACATGGATTGAAACTGGTCATACTCTCAGGGAAACCCTCCTAGTCTAGGGGGCACTATCCTATTACCTTTTGAGATCTACTTCACAATAGTCACCAGTGGTTCTCACTACATCTGCCTACTATCGCTTAGCTTATACTACGATTTCTTTCCTTGAGAATCTCCCTACCATCAGTCACCAATGGTTCTCACTACATCTACCTATTAATGTCTAGCTAGTATTATGATCTCTTCACTTGAGCTCTCACACATCAGTCACTAGTGGTTCCCACTGCATCTGTCTACTATCACCATACTATTCAGATTGCTCACATCCATTACAGTTGGAGTTATACTCAAATGCTCTATCTATTGATACTCGGTCTTGACATTCTTTGCTTTAGGTTGTACATAGCTTTCAGTCACTTTCATGACACTTTGGTTCCTTTACAAACTCTCATGACTTGATATTGATTCAACACTATATGCCTAGAGGAAACCAAATCTAGTTTGTCCTCACAACATACTTCAAGTTAGTCATCACCAATGGGGGCACAAGTCCCCAATCTCATCGCATCTTTGGTTTACACCCGAGTTAGTAATCTTGTCAGTTCTAAAGGACAACACTCTACTGACACAAAGTGGTGTTTTTCAACACCACCATAAATAGTGTTTTCCAACACTATCTTTGGACACATCTGTGTTTTTCAACACACATTGGATATCTCAAATGTAAACATATATTGATAACATTCAAACACAATGCACTCACAAGCACAACAATGTTTTTTAACACCCTCTACACATACATATTCAAAAACTTGGAAATATGCTAAGATATGATTGAATCTTTCTTTGTATGTTGTCTATTCTCATGGATTTCATTGATATTTTCTTTGTCTACTGCTTGTTGGTGTGGTCCCGATGATCTAACAATGTCAAATAAACAGGGTGTATGTGATAAGTGCTCCCGCACTAAGGTGGAACAACCTCACATCCCTCGATCTTGTTTATTTGTATGCCATGGTGAGGTCGGTACTATCTCCTTGACTATTATTGATTTGTTTTTTTATGCATGATCACACTCATTGTTATCTTGGCTTTGAATACCTCGATACTAATGTACTCTTGCAATATCAACTGGAAACAATGTTCAGGTCATCTTGGATTTTGTGCCCTGGTGCTTATGTTCATTTCCTACATTTTATCTGATGAAAGGGTTGTATCGACTTCAATGTTCCAAAAAATTCTTAATGATGATGATTATACAATGAGTCTCACAACCATGTCCTAGGGATTGCATCTAGCATAGGATTGCATTTTCATTCTAGACTTGCATTGTGGCAGTAATTCGATGTTCACTTCATTGTGTTCTCCTAGATTTGTACATTGAGGAGTTATTCTTCAGCAACCTGGCTTCATCATGACTTCCCAAGTTTTTGATCCTCACTCTCTATTTTTAGCTATATTCTCAATCCATTTTTGTGATCGAAATCAAAACCTGACACTCCTATATAGCTCAAAATCGCATTTTAAAATTTTTGAGACCGATGCGATTGGATGCTTGTGCAGTCAAATTTTTGACATCAATTTCTTGTCAGAATCATATCCTATCAATATTTTCTCAAATCTTTAACTTTTTCCTCAAAAGTCAACTCTGGTCAACCCTAGTCAAACTTGGTCAACTGGCCCTTGGCATCTCTCAAAATTGATTCTGAATCTTCTGAATTCTTCTGTAATTTGTTCTGAGTTCTTCTTGATCTCTGATTCAACATCTATCTACAATTTCACGCTCTCAATCATCATTATGACATGTCATCTTTCCATTTCACTCCCAAAGGGGTAGGATGATTACATCATTGAATCTATTCCAATCAATCTGATCTGATTTTCAAAAGTCCTCATTGCTAGGGGCATCTCATCACTTGGGGCATGTTCATTTTTTTGTACTTCATAGTAAAAAATGGATACCCCATAATCAATAAGGGCATCTTTGTTCCTTACATCTTGTCATCTATTAGGTATCAAGGCATTCTAACCTGGATCCCTGAGGATCAAGCTTCATTCTAGAGATGATTCTCAAAATCTCAATCTATTAAGTATCTGAACAATCTAACTCAGATTCTTGAGGATCAAGCTCCGTTCTAGAGATGGCTCTCAAAAAACTATCTTTTGGGACAGGTATTGGGGCATTCTAATACTGACTCTTGAAAATCAAGCTTCATTCTAGAGATAGTCCTAAAAATCTCTATTGATTATCTTTTGGGACAGGTATCGGGGCAATCTAACCCCGACTCTTGAAGGTTGAGCCTTGTTCTGGGGCCAGTCTTTTGAAAGATATCAATCTAACCATTGTTTGGGTGATCTAACCTAGATATTGGGGGACTAAGCTTCATTCTGGAGATAGTCCTACACATTTCTATTGACCATCTTTTTGGATAGGTATCGAGGCAATCTAACCCTGACTCTTGAAGGTTGAGTCTCATTCTTGGGACAGTCTTGTGAAAGATATCAATCTGACCAGTGTTGGGAAATCTAACCTAGATATTGGGGGACTAAGATTCATTCTAGAGATAGTCCCAAAATCTCTCTTGACTATCTTTTTATGGATAGGTATCGGGGGGCATCCTAACCCTGAACCCTGAAGGTTGAGCCTCATTATGGGGACAGTCTTGTGAAATATATCAAATCTATTAGGTATCAGGGCATTCTAACCCAGATCCCTGAGGATCAAGCTTTGTTTTGGAGATGATTCTCTAAATCTTAATCTATTAGGTATTGGGGAATTCTAACCCGGATCCCTGAGGATCAAGCTTCATTCTGAAGATGACCCTCAAAAACTCTATTTGACTAGGCGTCTTGGCAACCTAACCTACACTTCAGAGAGTTAAGCTCTATTCTGGATATGGCTCTGAAATCTTCATTAATTGATATTTGCATCACCAATGTTCAAATGTATTCTTTTGTGCTTCAGAAATCAGACTATTCTTTGAATCAATGCGCTGCTCGCACATCAATTCAAAGAGGGGCAAAATATAACACCCCAAAATTGGCATCTTGCAACCCTAACTAATTTTTCTGCATTTGTCATTCTTCTAAATCATCAAAGTCCTATTGTACTATGCAATTCTGAGTTTTGACTGACTCTACTCAACCTGAGTGTCAAATGCAGAAAACCCTAAATCTGCATTAATCATACATTATATTTAATTCCTAAATATCTATTGACTAAACAAACCCTATGATTGAATTAATTTAATTATAAAGTCCTAGCACTTTAATTAA
>MU224375.1:1133781-1144202 GCA_018584345.1 Thuja plicata
TCCAGTCCACATGGGTAACTTCACCCACCTCTTCAGTTCAAAAAGGTAACTCACCATTAGCTCTTCAGTCAACCAAACTCTATCTCCTCTTTACCAAATGAAGAGGTGGAGTTTACTGATGGCTTCTGTAGTTCCTTTTAATCTCAATCGTTCATCTCCCTATCTCTGGGATTGATCTCAACCATTCATTTCATCCCCAATTTCTATATAATAAACCCTTCATAACCATTTAAAGGATCCAGGATTTCAATCTCTCATGCGCCATTACTATGTCAGTTTGTTTCTAGCATTCAATCCATCTTGCGATCACACACTTGTTTCAATTAGCAAATTCTCGACACTTCTCAAGTCATAGACACTGCCCACACCAATATCGAGCATCAAGAACAGTGTTTCGGAAGGAGTAGAGAGAGACAATATAAGCTTCAAGCGCTTCAGGGTTTGCATTCATTTATTTACCTTTCTTGTGCTTGTACATTTTATTGGTTACATTTCAAGTTATTCATTTTAGTAGTTTTTGTGTACTTGATTGCTATCATTGTAAAAACCTTTGCTACTAACCCTTGCCTTTGGAAAGCTTGGGAACCACGAATCATGATTGAAGAGAGGCGTAAATTTTGGTGAACCTGACATGAATCAAACAGCCTGATTACCTCTTTCAGACGACAAACAAAATTGATCAACCACGGTCATACGGTCGCAAATCTAAAAATCTATATTTTTTTTTATATTTGTGTTATTTCACAATTGCTGGTATTTTTCCGCAATCGACTGGTTTAATACTGTAATTAATTTTAGGTTTCCACATTTATTTTCTGTCATCTTCTGGGTCTTTGTCTTTTCTATAGTTTGTCACAATTGATCCACTGGTGCCACAATCAGAATAATTCTACCACAATTGATAGATCCAGACCGCAATTGACTGATCCAGGCTACAGTTGATTGTGCTTTACCGCAAGTGCAAGTGTTTTTCTGCAATTGATATTTTTTAGGCCACAATCGCCTATTATTTACCACAATTGCCTATGCATTTCTGCAATCACCTACAAAATTGCGCATTGGGGCCAAAATTCTTTATCTCGCAATCTACAGATCTGATACTTTCTTTATTTTTCTACAAGACGACGAGTTCCCATGAACAGGAAGGGTAATTTGTTGGTAAGTATCATTCATTGTTTCAAAGTTACATATACTCTCATTTTGCAAAAGATCTTTTTTGATACTAACCTGTTTAGGCAAAGCAAACTAAAAGGAATTCACTTGTCAATTTGGGTTTAAAAAAGAATAGTGTTTGTCAAACATCTCACATTTCACACTTCAGATTTGGGCTTAAAATTGACGTGAGGACTAAAATTGAACAAGGCAAAAAATCTCTCAAATTGGTGCATTAAAATTAAACAAGCAATCAAAACCTACTTTAAATTGAACACTTGTGCTTGTATGGTGGTGTAGCTTAGTTCACATTTCAAACTTTTGGAGTTTAATCAATTTACCTTGTGTCTTGAGTTTTGGGTGCACTTGCACAAACTGTTAGATTAGAAACCTTTATACCTTTTAGAAAGGCCTATCTGGGGAATGTGCTTCTTCCTCAGAGAATGACCTTAAATTGGTAATCCTTCTGATCGGTATATAAACAAGGCATGAACCAAAGTTTCATCTTATCTAGCCAAGCTCGGGCAAGGTGTGTTGGTAATAGTCTAGATCAGGTGAATGTCCCTAAGGAGCCAGCATGATCAACTAGGCTCTTAAGTGAGTTGCACATGTACAAATCGATTGGAGAGACACCAAAGACCCTTAATACAACCTTGATTAATTAGAGGCCAACCTCTTTTACCTCTAAACAGGTACCTTATTATAATGAAAGGGGTTGAAAAATTTCCCCCAAGATCCCCAACATATGTGTCCCACGGTATTTGTGTAGTGAAAGAGATCTTCACTCCACGGCAACAATACCTAGAAACAACAAAAACACGGGCACCTACGTCATGGACCTTCGTGTCCTAGTAGTGTGACAATTGTTGTGTGAGCTAATGGACATTTAAGCATTGGGCCTATAAAATTGTATTTTGAAGCCATTGACCTAGATTAATCTGACTGTTCATTGTTGAGACCTCGTGATAACCATACAACTTGAAAAAGTTGTAGAACATACACATTGTCAGTCTTCATTCTTCAAAACATAGTGTCTATTGTGCTTGTTTCTTTGATCAGTTTCTGAAAATGCAAAAAAAAAAATCCAAACTATCAAAATGAGTCAAACATGTTAAAGTCTAGGGTTGTCAACATCAACTATCTTACAAATCAGAAGCATTGTTCCAAAATTTTCAAAATTGTCAAGCAGCGATACCCATCTTTTAGTCTTTTTGAGACTATTTCTTTTTTACCGCAATTGCCTGCATTGTGCCGCAATTGAAGGAAGTCTATCACAGTTGACTTGTTTATTGTTGTAATCATCTTGTTTCTTACCACAATCAGTGACAAACTACCACAATCGACCATTTACTTTACCACAATCGGTGGAGTTGTATCGTAATTGATCAGAGATACTTTATTCCTATTTTGACATAAAAACCTTGAAAGAACTCTTCATTTGGTGTCCAAAACTAGTGTCTATCCTAGGAAAATGCAAAGAACTTTGTGTGAATCTCTAAACATTAAAGATCATCCCTTCTCTGAAAAGCACGATTATTGTCTAAAACATTGTTAGTTTGAAAGCTCAGACTCAAAATACCTTGATCTCATCATATCAAACATCATCATCTTTATCAAAGTGACTTTTTCCAAGGCAAAGGTTAACAAATCTTATCTTTTTACATCATCACCACTTTGAGATCAAGATATATACAAATCTGTCCTTAGAATTACCCTTGTCCAAAAACATAACTCAGACTTCCTTAGAAAGGATTTTTCTTCCTTGTTTGCTTTATATCACTTGTTTTAATTACAAAACCTTGACCACACTATGTCTCAAACACCTCATGGATGGCCTTACACAAGGTCTAAGGCTATAAAACAACCTGATGAGTCATATATCAATCGATTCCCCACTTGGGAAACATAGCAAGAGAATGGTCCTTTTGTAAACACCAGTTCTACTCTATTCATCGAACAACCCCATGAGGTAGCTCTTTTCAAAAATGTCATAGAAGAGGAACTAAAGGATATAGAGAAAGATTATTATTCCACACAAGTAGTTGACATTGTTGTAGAGAGGAATCCCAAACACTTCTTAGCCATGCTGATAAAGAAGGGAGTCAAACTCCTCGCTGAATTCAGTGTATCAACCATATGGCCTAAAAATCCTCTCACAGGTCAAAACACTACTCAGCCACCTCAGATACTGCCTGTTGTCTCTCAAATCTTCCCACCATTGGTATTACCCACATTGACACAGTGTTGGTTGAATTTCAGGTTTTGTTGCTTTGCCCTAAAAATTTTGTTGCCTTAATACCAAGTTCTTTCCAAGGCCAGAAGGTTTGTCTCATATTTGAAGTACCCCTATGAAATTTTTGTGTTGTTAGGTCAAAATCCACATGAATAGTGCAAAAACCCAAAACCCTAAGCTATCTTCTAAGTCAAAATGCAAAAAAGCCCTAAAATGACAATCAAGTTTCTATTTTTGCATTACCTTTTTGAAAAACTTAAGTCATGTGCCTTTTTTGGGTAGTCACCTAGTTTCTTGATCCTAGAAGCATATTCCATTTTGTTATGAGACTTGGAAGTTTAACTATTGTCGGGATGTCTCTGAAAGAAATAGAATATTCCTTATTTTTTATGAGATTTGGCAGAACCCTTCAGTTGTGAAGTCTCCCAATGTAGTACGTCAGCAGCCAACATCTAAACAAATAGTTAAGCCATGGTGTTGCACAAATAATCCAGCAGTTAGTGATTTTCTATGAGACTTAGCGATTGCTTTTGTCACGGAGTCTCCAAGTAAAATGATAGTTAAGTGAAAGATGCCGAGACTTCGTGACAAACCATGAGATTTAGAGTATATGGCAGTCAGGTTTTCACTAGATTAAGATGCTAAGTTAGTGTTTAATTAGTGATTCATAGACAAAAAATTAAAGGAGACACATGTCCAAAATGAGCATAATGAAGGCTAGTCGCATGGTCTCCCAAGAGGAAAAAGATATTTGGCGATTAAGAGACTAAAAGGTATAAAGTTATATATTGTCGCGTAGTCTCCAAATGATTTAAAGCTTTTAGAATATACTCAGCGACTTAGCGCAGCCATTAGATGTTAAGTGTAATAAGATCAATGGTGGTCACTAAGTCTCCATCAAATCTGCATGAGAGTAAAAAGTGCTCACGACAAAGAGATAACCTTTAGTCGCATAGTCTCTGAATTAAAATCAAAAGGTAAAGGTTGTCGCGTAGTCCCTGAAAGAAATATCATATAGCATTTTTAATCAGTGATTGGGCAACTAAGGTTAGTCACGGGGTCTCATAATGGGAAATAAACATTCAGCAACTTGCCAATAACAGTTAAAGGTAAAAATAAACTTTACGTCACGGGGTCTCCAAATAAACTCTGAGTTAAGCATTTCATCTAGAAACTTTGATTTGTGTAGTCACGTGATCGCCAGAAGTTAACTATGGTTAGCTAAGTAAGAAAATCACACAGTCACTAGATCTCTAGGAGAATTGAGGGTTAAGAGATTTGGTCAGCAACAAGGAGATACTACACAGTTGCGTGGTCACTGAATATGAAAAATCATAAAAGACGACAGTTGCTGATATGACAACGTGGAGATTCAGTGACCAGCAAAAATATAGAAAATTAATTGCTATATGAAAAAGTGGTAGCTGAGATATCTGGCCAAGAACCAATCATATGAAGATATGTCATCCTATTTCAATTTTATAAGGGTTTTCCTGAAAGTGCACTCATATGAATTTGATTTCCTATCACACTCATAAGCTATGGCTAGGATTTCAATTAATTCCACAGCATGTTAACTTGAAAGAAAAATTGATTGTTTTTCCAATGATGAGCTATGTACTTGGGAGAGTTACCATAAAGAGTTGATTGCAAGTTCATTTTTACTTATCTTACTTCCAGAATTGTAGAGCGAAGAATTGTTAGGTCTTCTGTGTTCAGGAGGCAGAAATTGATCATTTGCAAAGTAATTATTTGGTTGTCAAGCTCCTTGAATTGCTAATAGTGTACAGAGAAGAGTGGTGAGTCCTGAATGGAGATTTGTTTCAATATCGGTAAAAGAGAGGGTTGAAACAGAGAAAAATGAGTAAAGCAATCAGTGTGGCTTCTACTAGAAAAAAAAGTGATGAATTTGATGATGATGCAAAGGGAAAGAGGAATTTCTCTGATGAATTCTTGAAGCTGTTGCTAGGGTCCACCCAAAACAAGAGGGAAAATGCAAACTTGCTAGCAGATGACTACTATGAAATCAAAAATGCTCGCACTCCAGGATCCATAGGTTTTTCTCTATACAATTATTTTTATAATAATTCTGATAAGGCCATCCCAGTGTCAAACCCTTGGACTTGTGGTCTTGCTAGGTTAACTGTCCCTGATGTCTATAGAGATGTAGACTTGTTTCTAGGTCTTGCTAGCCACTATGATGCTTTGTCTAGGACAATAAAGAAAAATGATGGCACTACCCTATTAATGTTAAATAGGAATTCATTTATGCAATCCTTTGGCTTATACAGTACCATGTCTACCAAGATAAATATTACTAACAAAGAGGAGAGGTATAGGTTAAAACCTAGTGTTGCTAGGGGTCAATTACAGAAGCATATGCTTAAGGAGGTTAGGAACCATCTTACTCCTATACCTAGGACTGCACCCTACTACTTTAATGACTTACATTTCTATATAAAGTATATTGCCTATACTTTATGTAGAGTGTTAGGAATAGATGGAGGAGCAAAGAAAATAAATTCTAGAATTTTGATGATGGTACTAGACTTGCAAGAGGTGCATTCTAGCACCAGTTATGACTACATACAGTACATTATTGAAAAAATGCATGAAGGATCCCAAAGAGAAGGAACCTAGGTTCTTCCACTATTCTATCCTGATGCATTTGTTGTTGCATTTTAACTATGGGATTGTGTATGTGAACAACTTGAATCCTCAAAGGATTTTCCAGGACCGACCTAATCCTATTTAGTTTTGGGTTAGGATATGGAATTATACGTCCAAGGACTATGATTTTTGTGGATTTGAAAATTGGATTGTATATCCATTAATGCAGTGCATGGGTATCAACAAAACCAGACTCCCAGTAAAGGTGCTGCAGTTGTTGAGACCTTGTGAGTATGTGGACAAATGGGAGGGTGATCACAACTAGGGAGATTTCTTCTTAGAATAAAATTTTACCATGATTAGGGTATATGGATGCACACATCCACCTCATTTCCTACCCTATCATGTGCCATCCAGAGTTTCTGCCATGGATTTTATCTGGCAATTATCGTTGACAGAAAATGAACAATTTACACCACATAGGAAGAGGACCTTAATTCCTAGACAGTTTAAAATCTTTAACTTTACCATTGGTAAGGGTGCTATAGATCAAGTGAGTGCATGGTTGGAGAGATACAAGATGAGGGTAGCATTATACAAATATATTGACCCAGAGGGATTTATTGCAAGAGCTAGGAAGCTTCTGACTCCTACCATCCCAAATACAAATGTGCATGGTTTTTGTGTGGAGGAGGATGCTACAAGAAATCTCCTTGATGAAGATGAGATAAGGACAAGAAGAGAAAGAATTTAGGATTTACTGAATTTGGAAAAGAAATTAAGGAGAAATCATTTGGAGGGTCTTACCTTGACTTACCTTATTTTGACAAGATCAAAGCCATGCTTGACAATTTTTATATACTCTATGAGCAGTTGGATAATTTTTTAGATAAGAAAGGAGGAAAGGAGCCTGAATATTCAGAATTAGAATATGAGAATGATAGTGATGGTGATTATGCCTGTCCACCTCAATTTGATCAACCTCAACGGGATGTTGCAGAGGCAGCACATGAACAAGGAGAACAGGGCCACATCATTGACCTAACCAAAGTGTCATAGCTAGATGATGTAAAAGAGCCTGCTACAAAGAGGCAAAAATTTGACCCTAGTCAGACTTCCTCTATTTGAAAAGAGAAGAAAGGAGATAGAAAAAGTGCCCTCATTCCTAGAAATAGATTATATGATCATAATCTAAGGAAGATAGCTAGACAGGGGAAGAGGCAACGACTTGATGAGGAAGAAAATATAGAGTTGCCTCTTAAGGCATGCATTGATGAGAGGTTATTGCATCAACAACAATTTCTAAGTGATGATAAATTTATCAAGACTGACGAATTTAAAGACTTTTTAAGGTGCCATAAGAAAGAACAAATTAGGGCATAGTTGAAGACAGATGGAGAGGAAACAATTACAAATGAGGCTTTGCTAGCTTTGCAAGCCTATGATCCTGATAGTGAGGATGTCTCTCCAAATGAGGCAAGGAAAATGGTTTTGAACAGTGGCATTTTTCTTGCTGAAGGCTGGGACTTAGCCTCAACATTCATTATTGATCAGATTAGAAAGTAGCCAAACCTCAAATTGGCCAGTGAGATCCAGATGGGCGACATGATAAAAGGATTTGGATATAGTCCAAAGGCACAAGCCTTTGCCATGTGGAGCTTATGTCAAAAGGACCAGAAGCCTCAACTAGTAAATATTCAAGATAGCATGGTGGGGAACCAAATGGTCTGGATTGTGAAGAACACTGGAGATCTTGAAATTTCTCAGATCATGACTCATTGGGCACACTTGAATGAAGACAAGACAAAACAATTGTCTGAGAAGTGTAACATTTTGATTGATGAAACTAGTGCCCTAGCAAAGGATATGGAATTGTGCCACATAAAGATACATCAGCAAGATAAGGTGATTTCTGAGTTGCTAAAGCAACTAGAAGAGAAACCTGAGGTGGTTTATGTGCCTCCAGAACAACCTTTACAGATAGAGGAAAAGGTAGAATTAGAGGAAGTGGCTGAGGTAGAAGATATGGGCAAAAATAAAAATGAGATAGCCCTAAATGCATTAAGATGCATTCTACAGCATAGGATTGATATACTCAAGGAAAAAATAGATGTCATCCTGAATGCTTACAATAAATTTCCCACCTTGCACACAGAAGTGATAGGGTACATTGCCATTTTAAACCCTTATTTTGTTAATTGGTCTCCTAGGGTCCAATTATTTGAAAATCTTGCCTACTTGCAGCCTCTTAGGTTAGATTTTCTTGAAATTGTGACAAAGGTGGAAGATGAAATTAAGAAGGTTAATATAGCCTTATCTTTCTTTAAAGGAAAGCTAAATTAGATTGAGGCTAAGTTGAGCCTGTTTTCTCTGGAGTTTAATAGATTTTTTCCTCCATTGAAAGGAGAAGATGATCAACTTAAGGCCTTGGAGGCCTGGAGGAGTGAATTTGATAATAAGATGCCAAGTAATTAGGCATTTATTTCAAGATCTGATTTAGATATGGAAGTTTTTATTAAGATTCCAGATGAGGCCTTCAAGGTAGAGACTGACATGAATAAGTTCTTAATGGATGTTAAAAGCATCACAGATGTCAGATGGGAAAGATAGAAGGTACAAGTACAGAGTACATAGATCTTTAAATGGCCAATAGAGGATGAAGTGACAACATGGGACCTGATGACCAAACCAAAGATGAAGAAGCCTGTGGTGGTAGAGGAGGAAATCCTAGATGAAGAATAAAGGGGAACACTTGGCGCCTGGCCATTGAGCACAGGGAGGTTAGTTATTACTAAAGACAAGGGTATGTTAGCTTAAATTGGTAGTCACTTGATCTCAATATGAATATTAGATGCTATCCTGAATACTGTTAGACAAAGGTTCCAGATTCCAAAAGAAGACAAAGAATATGATATCTTATCCCCTGTTTTTGTCTCTCCACCGCTTCTATATTCTCTTTCTTTGTCTTTTGTAATTTTAGGGTTAGGTTTCTTGAACCATCCTACTCTTGTTACATCCTAATATGAAGGATTCCAAGATGTTTAGGGACCTATAAATAGACCAAAATTGTAAAAGATAAGGAGGATGAAATATGTTGAAAATCATACTTTCTTGATTTGTGTCTATGTCTTCAAGATTTTTAAGCTTTTAATGTATTCAAGCAGAAACATATGAATAAAATACAGTGCAGTTTTAATCTATATTATTGTTGTCTCTTTACTTGTTGTGTATGCTCTTTTATGTTTAAATCTATAAGGCATCTTTAAGAATATTGGTTACAAGGTAACTATCTAATTGCTTGCAAGTTTCTTTCAAGGAAAGAACTAAGTTTTGTGAGTAGTTTCAGGGAGCATGACAATATTTGAGGATTTGATACAATATTTTAGAGGTGATAGGATAGTTTGTAAGTCATTTTATCTAAGTTTCATATAGGTTGTAAGGCAGCTTACAATATTTTGTTCTATTTTTCTTTGGATCTTCATTCATTAACTCTATAAGCCCAAGGATAGGCACTGGTTTAGGAATTGGTTTGGTAATCTATCATCATCCACATATTCAATATCATTTAAACCAATTACTTTCAAGAATATTTGTGTAGAATCAATTGTACTCATATGTGATTACAGTTGAAGTTTGTTGATTTCTTAAAGAGTAAATCAATAGGTTATTCCTCCTAGATTCACAAGAATTGCAAAAGGAAAGAGACATGAAATTCCCTATTATGCTATTGTCTGCTGTCATTAAGATATCGATTTGGATTGTAAATCTTGTTCTTAGAATAGTCATAGTTATCTGCATTGTTATATACATTTCCATCTAAAAATAGAGCATTTAGCACATAAGTAAAATCCACTCTAAAGATACTATCAAGTCAGTAATCAGTCATAGGTAAGACCTGCCTGAGTCAGTGGATCTTAAAAAAGGAGGTGATAATAGGTATCCCCAATGTTATCAAAATACCTTATCAATTAGTGTTTTTCTCTTGCTTGAGTCAGAGTACCAAAGGCATTGGGAGTCATAGAGTTATCTAAGTATTCAAGCATCTTTAAAGGCCCTGCAAGAAAAAACCCTAACAAATTGGAGACTCTACTAGGGATTAGAGATTATAAAGTCTGGTTAAAGAAATTTTAGAATATCTCTAGTCCAAGTAGTTAGAAATCTATGGTGTTTTGAAGTTTTAAGATTTTTACAAGTCATACTAGCTGTAGTTGTCAAAATTGTTCTTTGATAAGTATTCATTCATCCCAAATCATTGTCTGGTGACTCTAAAAGAAATCTCTAAGATTAGTACAAATTTCATAAATATCTCTCAGAATGAATACTAGGTCAAGGATGAGAAGTGATCCTAAGAAGGTTCTATATGGTGGAATCCCACCATCCTCAAGGATGGAAATGTCTTGGAGAAAAAAGAGAAACCAAGTTAGTA
>MU224375.1:1144823-1159767 GCA_018584345.1 Thuja plicata
CTTTCAAGGAAGATGATAGTTTTCAAAGAAAACCATTGCATACTGAAAGGTA
The DNA here is from genome assembly GCA_018584345.1 of Thuja plicata. Taxonomy (NCBI): domain Eukaryota; kingdom Viridiplantae; phylum Streptophyta; class Pinopsida; order Cupressales; family Cupressaceae; genus Thuja; species Thuja plicata. Next base: position 1,144,876 of record MU224375.1, read on the forward strand.
CAAACAATTTAACTTTGTTGGTATCCCTGGGTATCCTAATGCTTTCCCTAAAGATGTGGGTGATATAGGAGAAAAGCTCCCAAAGTTTGCAGGTAACAATGTTATTTCCTTTGAAACACATTTAAGAAAGTTCATTGAATTTGTTGATGATTTAAATATCACCCATGAAGATGTGTTAATGAAATTATTTGTTCAGTCTTTAGTAGAAGATGCAAGATAATGGTTTAGGAGCTTGTCTAATGGATTTGTTGTTTCTATGGATGAGTTGATTGAACTATTTAAGGATCAGTATGGAGATAAAACAAATAAAGGATTTTTTTTGAATGAGTTCAATAATATCAAGAAGAATTACAATGAAGAGGTTACTGAGTTTAATACAAGGTTTCAAAGAGCTATGCACAAGCTATTTCAAAAGATAAGGCTGGATGAAGAGGTATGTCTAGCAACTTATTTGAATGCCTTTGATTCTAAAATGTGATATGCTCTTAGAGATAAAAACCCTAGAACTCTTACTGATGCTTATAAAATAGCAGTCAATATTGAAATGAACAGAAGAGTTTCTGGTAAGTTGAATAGGAGGGATGACTCAAGGTTTAGTAGGAGAAATTTAAAAGAACCCGAGTATAAGGAATACAGGGCTCCTCAGAAAAATAAGCCTTCTTATAATCCTAAATACAATGCTCAAAATAGAATACAGAACCATCCTTACGGGACTCAGTTCAAGGATGGGAAGCCTGTTATTTTACCTAGAAAATAAAAGACAGGTAACAGAACTCCAAACCCTCTACATAAAAATGTTGTCCATTTTTGCAATGATGATCCTTGGTGTGAGGCTTGTGAAGCCCCTTATAACCCTAATTTTTGTATCATTTCCTTATATTTGAGAGTAAGTGAAGAACAGGGAAATGATGAGGGTGAACAGTGTGATCATAGTATGACAAATACTTACTCATGCCATGATATAGATTCAGACAATGAAAATGAAAATCATGACTCTTGTATTTCAAAAAGGAGGGTAGAAAATCATCATCAACAGATCTTATCTGATAGTGAAACTGAGGGAACTGATGATCATATAAGATGTTATGCTCAAGACAATCAGGATGTTCCATTTATTAGAAAAGCTTCAGATGAAGAGAAAGCTAGGATAACTGCAAATTTAGTGAACAAAGCTAGAAACAACTACCATCTGGGAAACAAAGTAGTGGGTGGTACTAGTAGCCAACCATTAGGTGTCTTTATAAAATAAAATAAGATAGACACTAAGTATGTGCAAAAAAAGGAAGGACCTGGTGAAAATGTACATAAACATAAGGTAAAAATCATTATGAAAGCCCTAGAACCAAATGTTGTACAAGGAGGAGAATTGAAAAGACAAGAAACAAGTACTCCCGTTCAAAAGATAGAGAATAAAGAATTAAAAGAATCAGCTCTGAATGAACATAATGAGGAAAATGATATCAGTATTGATAAATCAAACTCTTCAGATGTGAAATATACTCCAGTTGATATGGGTCAATGTTTGTCCCAAATGACAGTTAAGGTACCATTTCTAGAGATGATGAAAATTAAAGAACACAAGGAAAAGGTAATGTCATTGTTAATTAGTGTGCCCATAATAAAGGATCAAAGTCCAAAAAATATTAGCAAGAAACCAATTACCAAAGGGAAGGAAGTTGAGGTGTTAACATCTGAGATTCCTCAAATTTTCTTGAATACAACTTCTTCCCCAAAGGTTGTTGACCCATTTTTCCTCTCATTGATAATTAATGAAAAGATTCTAAAAAATTGTATGATTGATTCAGGAGAATCTAATATAGTTATGCCAGTAGAAATCATGAGGTCAATGGGATTACAAGTTGATACTCCTTATGGGAGATGTCGAGCTATGGACTCTAGAGAGGTCCCTGCGATTGGCACCATTGAGGCTATGCCTTACAAATTAGCAGTTTTCCCTGATGTAGTAATGACTATGAATGTTTTGGTGGTTGATATACCACCACATTATGGCATGTTGCTGTCAAGAAAGTGGAGTTCTTCAATGGGAGGTAGTATACAAAATGATTTATCATATGCTACTTTTAACATTGCTGGAGAAAATGTTAAGGTCTCAAGGGAGAGTAGAACTCCTCACATGATAGAAAGATTTGAAGACACTAACATTAATTATTGCATTGACATGGATATGGAGAATTTCAGGATGCAAAAAAGTGAGCTTTATTGTCAGCATGAAGAGATTGATCCTATAAACAGAGAGTTGATTAAGCAGGGAGATGGATTGTGGAAAATGTACTTTGATGGGGCTTGCTCTAAAGAAGGATCAGGGGCAGGTGTATTATTGATATCCCCATCAGGTACCACTTTTAACTATTCATTCCTATTATCCTTCCAATGTACAAACAATACTGCAGAACATGAGGCTTTGTTTTTGGGACTTGAAATTGCTATCAAACATGGTATAAAGTGTTTAAAGGTTTATGGTGATTCTGAGTTGGTAGTAGCTCAAGTCATATCCAGATATGTTGTAAAGAATGACAGATTGAAAATGTACAAATATACTATTTGGGATCAAATTGAAATGTTTGATGCCTTTGATATAAGTTGGTTAGAAAGGTCAAAAAATTTAATGGCTGATTTTTTAGCAAATGTTGCTTTAAAAAATGATGATTTGACATTACATGGGGTGTCAATACTAGAAGTCAAAACAAGGCCAGTTGTTTCGGACAACATATACAACTAGTAGGTTTTCCAAGATGATCAAGATATTCTAATGTTCATACAATGTCTAGACCATTATGAAAACCAGAGTATAGATTGTAGTACTTTACTAGAAAATAATGATGGAAAAGACTACATTTTGGGAAATGAGGTTGTCCAGTTAATCTCTAATCAGATTCCTGGGGGTTTGGTTGAGCTTGAAGCATTGTTTAGTAGTCAATAGAGTGATTCATCAAAGTTAAGCAATGCCAAAGTTGAGGATTTAGAAGAAATAAATTTAGGATCTGAAAGTAGTCGTCAAATAGTTTATATTGGAAAGGGTTTGGACTCTCATATAAGAATAAATCTGATCAAATTTTTGAGAAAATATAAACATATCTTTGCTTGGTCATATCAGGACTTGAAAGCATATAGAGAGGACCTTTTTCAACATGAAATCCCATTGAAATCAGATGTGAAACCATTTAGGCAAAAACAGAGGCCTATTAACCCCTTGTTGGATCCTAAAATGCAACAAGAATTGATGAAACTAAAAGATGCTGGGACAATCCAACCAATCAGACATTCAACTTGGGTATCAAATTTAGTGCCAGTCAGAAAGAAAAATGGTGATATTAGACTGTGTGTGGATTTCAGAAATCTAAATATTGCTTCATTGAAAGATAATTATTCCTTACCTAATATGGAAGCAATGTTTCATAAGGTGACTGGTTGTGAGTTACTATCTATGATGGATGCTTTCTCATGATACAACCAGGTCCTAGTTAAAGAATCAGAGCAGTACAAAACTGCATTTACTACTCCATGGTGGACTTATGTGTATATCATAATGCCTTTTGGACTAATAAATGCAGGGGAAACTTTTCAAAGGGCCATGGATGTTGCTTTCAAAGAATTCGTAGATTTATTCATGGTCATTTATCAGGATGATTTGATTGCATATTCTAAAAGGGTTGTGGATCACTGTGATCACTTGGGTAAGATTTTTAATAAAGCATTGGAATATAGTGTCTCACTAAATCTCAAGAAATGTCATTTTGCAATAAAAGAGGTAAATTTGCTTAACATATAGTATCTAGGGAAGGGGTAAGAATAGACCCTGAGAGAGTGGAGGCAATTCAAAGGGTGACTGCTCCAAAGAACTTAAAAGGTGTACAATCTTTCTTAGGAAAGATTAACTTTGTCAGAAGGTTCATAGAAAATTTTGCAGAGATTGTTAAACCCATTGTAAAATTTCTTAAGAAAGATGCCAAATTTGTTTGGAATGAAGAAGCCCAACAAGCATTTGAAAAAATCAAAAAAGAAGTACAAGAGGGTCCAGTTTTGAAATCTCTAGATTATATGAAGCATTTTTATTTGTTTTCATTTGCATCATTTCATACAATTGCTGCTATTTTGTTACAAAAAGATGAACAAGGATTTAAGCATCCAATTTCTTTTTACAATAAATCCTTGCAAGCTGCAGAGCTTAATTATGAAATAATGGAAAAGCAGGCTTATGCCTTGGTAAAAGTTGTGAAATCTTTCAAGCCATACTTGTTTTGTGCTAAGATACAGGCTTATGTTCCTCATTTAGCAGTGAAAGATATCCTTACAGAGTCAGATGTGACTAGTAAGAGGTGTAAATGGATCACTAAAATTCAATAATTTAACCTTGAGATCCATATTAAAAATTAATAAGAGGACAAGGTCTATAAAAACTTATGACGGAAGAAAACTTGGATCTAATACAGATAAATCAGACAGATGTGCATCATCAAACTATTACAAGCATAGAAAGGAAACCATTCTATAATGATATTGTATTCTTTCTCAAAAATGCTAAATGTCCTAATCATTTGTCAGAGAATCAGAAAAGAAGTCTGAAATTACAAAATCAAAGATACACTTTGATCTAGGGTGACTTGTTTTGGAAAGATAAGAATGGTGTACTATTGTTATGCCTTGATAAATACCAAGCTGGGAGAGTTTTGAGTGAAATGCATGAAGGAGAATGTGGGGGTCATTTTTCAGCTAAGACTACTGCCCACAAGATTTTAAGGGCTGTGTATTATTGGCCTACTTTATTCAAGGATACTTATGAACATGTCAGGAAGTGTGAACCGTGTAAAAGGTTCTCCAATAAACTAAAATTTTTAGGTGCTCTGTTGCTAAATCCAGTCAGTATTGAAGCTCCTTTTACTATGTGGGGAATTGATTTTATTTGTGAATTTCAAGAGAAATCTAGTGGAGGACACAGTTGGATATTAGTTTCCATAGATTACTTTACCAAGGGAATTGAAGCCATCCCTACAAAGAAAGAAACAAGCAGGGTAGTCACTGAATTTCTCATGGAGAATATTTTAACTAGATTTGGTGTACCTTCTAAGTTAGTAATGGACAATGCCATGAGTTTTAGGTCAAAAGAAATGACAAGTTTCTATGAAAAATATGGGATTACAATATCATATTCATCCCCATATCATCCACAGGCTAATGGACAAGCTTAGTCCAGTAACAAGAGTATTTTGAAAATACTAAAAAGGACTTTGGAAAAGAATAAGAGAACATGGAATATTAAGTTGAAGCTAGCACTTTGTGCTGACAGAGTAATAGTTAAAAAAGAAACTGGTAAGTCTCCATTTGAACTAGTATATGGTCTACAAGCAAGATTTCCTATCAACAATTTATTGCCAATATGTCAATTTATACAAGAAGAACATTTAGATGTTTCTGATAATATGCAAAATAGAATGATTCAGTTGATAGAATTGGATGAAGCAAGGAGAAATAGTCAAAAGGAAAACATGAAGTTGCAGCAAAAGATGAAGTACCTTTTTGATAAAAGGGCTACTGAGAGAAAATTCCAATTTGGTGACCTAGTTCTCTAGTGGAATGCAAGAGCATAAGATAAAGAAAAACACAAGAAGTTTGAGTCTTTGTGGCTAGGGCCATTTATTGTCTCAGAAAGTTTTCGAAAAGACTCTTACTTATTGAAGAACATGGAGGGAGAATATTTTGAGTTACCTATGCATGGGCAATTCCTAAAGCCCTTTTTCAAATGAGAATAAGAAGTTTATGCACAAGTAAGTATGTATCATACTGTGAATACTTTCATGTAAATGTTGTAAATAGTTTCCCTTCTATTTTAGGTTAGTTGGCATCCTCATTGTTTTTTGAAAGGTCTGCAACCAGATATTCTGTGGTTCTTTGCCATAAACTATGTTTAGTCAATCCTCAGGTAGAGAAACTATTGGTTGTATTCCTAGTTTTGTTTCTTTTCCCTAAAAATTTTGTTGCCTTCATACCGAGTTCTTTCCAAGGCCAGAAGGTTTGTCTCATATTTGAAGTACCCCTATGAAATTTCTATGTTGTTAGGTCAAAATCCACATGAATAGTGTAAAAACCCAAAACCCTAAGCTATCTTCCAAGTCAAAATGCAAAAAATCCCTAAAATGACAATCAAGTTTCTATTTTTGCATTACCTTTTTGAAAAACTTAAGTCATGTGCCTTTTTTAGGTAGTTGCCTAGTCGCTTGATCCTAGAAGCATATTCCATTTTGTTATGAGACTTGGTGATTAACTGTTGTTAGGATGTCTCTAGAAGAAACAAAATATTCCTTATTTGTTATGAGATTTGGAAGAACCCTTCAGTCGTGAATTCTCCCAATGCAGAAGTACGTCAGCAACCAACATCTAAACAAATAGTTAAGTCACGGTGTCGTGCAAAGAATCCAGTAGTTAGTATTTTTTGTGAGACTTAGAGATTGCTTTAGTCATGGAGTCTCCAAGTAAAATGACAGTTAAGTGAAAGATGCCAAGACTTTGTGACAAACCGGGAGGTTTAGAGTATATGGTAGTCGGATTGTCACTGGATTAAGATGCTAAGTCAGTGTTTAATCAGTGATTTAGAGAAAAATAGTTAAAGGAGACACGTGTCCAAAATGAGCAGAATGAAGGCTAGTCACGTGGTCTCCCAAGAGGAAAAATTCATTTGGTGATTAAGAGACTAAAAGGTATAAAGTTATATATTTTCGCGTAGTCTCCAAATGATTTAAAGCTGTAAAAATATACTCAGTGACTTAGCGTAGCCGTCAGATGTTAAGTGTAATAAGATCAACGGTGGTTGCTAAGTCTCCATCAAATTTGCATGAGAGTAAAAAGTGCTTGCGAAAAAGAGATAACCTTTAGTCGCATAGTATCTAAATTAAAATTAAAAGGTAAAGGTTGTTGCATAGTCTCTGAAAGAAATATCAGATAGCATATTTAATCAGAGATTGGGCGACTAAGGTTAGTTGCGGGGTCTCATAATTGGAAATAAACATTCAACGACTTCATGATAACAGTTAAAGGTAAAAATAAACTTTCATTCGCAGGGTCTCGAAATAAACTCTGAGTTAAGCATTTCATCTAGCAACTTTGATTCGTACAGTCGCGTGATCGCTAGAAGTTAACTATGGTTAGCTAAGTAAAGAAAATCACATAGTCACTAGATCTCCAGGAGAATTGAGGGTTAAGAGATTTGGTCTACGACAAGGAGATAGTGCACAGTCACGTGGTCGTTGAATATGAAAAATCATAAAAGGCGACAGTTGTTGATATGACAATGTGGAGATTTAGTGACCAATGAAAATCTAGAAAATTAATTGCTGTATGAAAAAGTGGTAGCTGAGATGTTTGGCCAATAACCAATCATATGAAGACATGTCATCCTGTTTGAATTTTATAAGGGTTTTCCTTAAAGTGAACTCATATGAATTTGATTTCCTGTCACACTCATAAGCTACGACTGGGATTTCAATTAATTCCACAGCATGTTAACTTGAAAGAAAAATTGATTATTTTTCCAATGATGAGCTATGTACTTGGGAGAGTTATCATAAAGAGTTGATTGCAAGTTCATTTTTACTTATCTTACTTCTAGAATTGTAGAGCGAAGAATTGTTAGGTCTTCTGTGTTCAGGAGGCAAAAATTGATCATTTGCAGAGTAATTCTTTGGTTTTCAAGCTCCTTGAATTGGTAATAGTGCACAGAGAAGAGTGGTGAGTCCTAGAAAGGAGGTTTGTTTCAATATCGATAAAAGAGAGGGTTGAAACAGAGCAAAATGAGTAAAGTAGTCAGTGTGGCTTCTACCAGCAGAAAAAGTGATGAAGTTGATGATGATGCAAAGGGAAAGAGGAATTTCTCTAATGAATTCTTGAAGCTATTGCTAGGGTTCACCCAGAACAAGAGGGAAAATGCAAACTTACTAGCAGATGACTACTGTGAAATTAGAGATGCCCACACTCCAAGATCCACAATTTTTTCTCTATACAATTATTTTTATAATAATTTTGATAAGGCCATCCCAGTGTCAAACCCTTTGAATTGTGGTCTTGCTAGGTTAATTGTCCCTAATGTCTATATAGATGTAGACTTGTTTCTAGGTCTTGCCAGCCACTATGATGCTCTGTCTAGGACAATCAAGAAAAATGATGGTACTGCCCTATTAATATTAAATAGGAATTCATTTATGCAAGCCTTTGAATTATATAGTACCATGTCTACCAAGATAAATATTACTAAGCAAGAGCAGAGGTATAGGTTAAAACCTAGTGTTGCTAGGGGTCAATTACAGAAGCATATGCTTAAGGAGGTTAGGAACCATCTTACTCCTATACCTGGGACTGCACTCTACTACTTTAAGGACTTACATTTCTATATAAAGTATATTGCCTATGCTTTATGTAGAGTTTTAGGAATAGATGGTGGAGCAGAGAAAATAAATGCTAGAATTTTGATGATGGTACTAGACTTGCAAGAGATGCATTCTAGCACCAGTTACGACTACATACAGTACATTATTGACAAAATGCATGAAGGATTTGTAACTGTGAAGAAAAATATGAAGGATCCCAAAGAGAAGGAACCTAGGTTCTTCAACTATTATATCCTGATGCATTTGTTGTTGCATTTTAACTATGGGATTATGAATGTGAACAACTTGAATCCTCAAAGGATTTTCCAGGACCGACCTAATCCTATTCAGTTTTGGGTTAGGATATGGAATGATAAATCCAAGCACTGTGATTTTTGTGAATTTGAAAATTGGATTGTATATCCATTAATGTAGAGCATGGGTATCAGCAAAACCAGACTCCCAGTAAAGATGTTGCAGTTGTTGAGACCTTGTTAGTATGTGGACAAATGAGAGGGTGATCACAACTGGGGAGATTTCTTCTTAGAAGAAAATTTTACCATGATTAGGGTATATGGATGCACACATCCACCTCCTGTCCTACCCTATCATGTGCCATCCATAGTTTCTGCCATGGAGTTTATTGTGCAATTATTGTTGACAAACAATCAACATTTTGCACCACATAGGAAGGGGACCTTAACCCCTAGATAGTTTAAAATCTTTAACTTTACCATTGGTAAGGGTTCTATAGATCAGGTGAGTGCATGGTTGGAGAGCTCCAAGATAAAGGTAGCATTATATAGATATATTGACCCAGAGGGATTTATTACAGGAGCTAGGAAGCTTCTGACTCCTACCATCCCCAATACAAATGTGCATGGTTTTTGTGTGGAGGAGGATGCTACAAGAAATCTCCTTGATGAAGATGAGATAAGGACAAGAAGAGAAAGAATTCATCAGTTACTGAATTTGGAAAATCAAATAAGGAGAAATGGATTATCATTTGGAGGGTTTTACCTTGACTTACCTTATTTTGACAAGATCGAAGCCATGCTTGACAATTTTTATATACTCTATGAGCAGTTGGATAATGTTTTAGATAAGAAAGGAGGAAAGGAGCCTGAATATTTAGAATTAGAATATGAGAGTGATAGTGATGGTGATTATGCCCGTCCACCTCAATTTGATCAACCTTAATAGGATGTTGCAGAGGTAGCACAGGTACAAGGAGAATAGGGCCACATCATTGGCCTAACCGAAGTGTCACAGCCAGATGATGTGACAGAGCCTGCTACAAAGAGGAAAAAAGTTGACCTTGGTCAGACTTCCTCTATTAGGAAAGAGAAGAAAGGAGATAGAACAAGTGCGCTCATTCCTAAAAATAGATTATATGATCATAAGCTAAGGAAGATAATTAGACAGGGTAAGAGGCAACATCTTGATGAGGAAGAAAATATAGAGTTGCCTCTTAAGGCATGCATTGATGAGAGGTTATTGCATCAACAGTAATTTCTAAGTGATGATAAATTTATCAAGACTGACGAATTTAAAGACGTTTTAGGGTGGCATAAGAAAGAAAAAATTAGGGCATAGTTGAAGACAGATGGAGAGGAAATAGTTACAAATGAGGCTTTGCAAGCTTTGCAAGCCTATGATCCTGATAGTGAGGATGTCTCTCCAGACGAGGCAAGGAAAATGGTTTTGAACAGTGGCATTTTGCTTCCTGAAGGCTGAGACTTAGCCTTAGCATTCATTATTGATCAGATTAGAAAGAAGCCAGACCTCAAATTGGCCAGTGAGATTCAGATGGGAAACATGATAAAAGGATTTGGATATAGTCCAAAGTCACAAGCCTTTGCCATGTGGAGCTTATGTCCCAAGGACCAGAAGCCTTAACTAGTAAATATTCAAGAGAGAGTGGTGGGGAACCAAATGGTCTGGACTGTGTAGAACACTGGAGATCTTGAAATTTCTTAGATCATGACTCATTTGGCACACTTCAATGAAGAAAAGACAAAACAATTGTTTGAGAAGTGTAGCATTTTGATTGAGGAAACCACTGCCCTAGCAAAGGATAGGGAATTGTGCCACATAAAGATACATCAGCAAGATAAGGTGATTGCTGAGTTGCCGAAGCAATTAGAAGACAAACCTAAGGTGGTTTATGTGCCTCTAGAACAACCTTTACAGATAGAGGAAAAGGCAGAATTAGAGGAAGTGGCTGAGGTAGAAGATATGAGAAAAAAGAAAAATGAGATAGCCCTAAATGCATTAAGATGCATTCTACAACATAGTATTGATATAATCAAGGACAAAACAGATGTAATCCTGAATGCTTATAATAAATTTCCCACCTTGCACACAGAAGTGATAGGGTACATTGCCATTTTAAACCCTTATTTTTTTAATTGGTCTCCTAGGGTCCAATTATTTGAAAAACTTGCCTACTTATAGCCTTGTAGGTTAGATTTTCCTAAAATTGTGACAGAGGTGGAAGATTAAATTAAGAAGGTTAATATAGCCTTATCTTTCTTTAAAGGCAAGCTAAATCAGATTGAGGCTAAGTTGAGCTTGTTTTCTATAGAGTTTAATAGATTTGTAACACGTACATTCTGAAATGATATTAGAAACATTATGTAATCAGAAATTTAATAGATGGTGGTTTTATTAGATTTTTAGTATTAAATAATGTTCCTATAAGAGTTAGCTAGAAATGCTATCCATGTGTATTCATTTTTCAGTCGTTTAAGATGTTCTATTTCCATGCATCTTTGTGGTTCTCTTGTGCTTGTATATGTTATTATTTGGGGACAGTAGATGACCTAGGATGTGTACAGAGGCTGGGGGGTGTAATTATCATTTCTGTTATTCTATGGCATGTGTGCTCTTTGCTATTACCCTAAACTGACCATGATGACCCTTTTGATTATGTATCTGTGTGCATACCTAAATGTGACCGCTCCTGATTGTGTGGGATACTGGATTGGGGTACACTAGGGTAGTGACCTATGTTAGATCTGTTAGGATCTTTGAGCCTAGGGTAGGTTACATGGATGCATAGTAGGAGGTGGATTGCAATAAGTTCCGTGTCCGTAAGAGACTACTGGGTTGCTTATTGTGGAGTTTCTTTAATAAGTGATAACTAAAGACATATTTAGATTATAAAATGGATTAATAAGATGTATCCTCACCCATGCTTGAGTGCTAGTATAGGCTAAGATGGTTTGGAGAAGATGTTAGTTACCCTACAAGGTATCTGACATAGTTAGTGGGCCTTGTCAGTATGAGAGGACATTAGCTCCGTGTATGGTCACTTGGGTGCCAAAATCCATTGTGATTATCTGGGCTGAACTTGAGGATAGACCTACATGATGACACCTTCCTTTACACATGCTAGATTTCCTACGTTGTTAGTTGCCTTTGGATTAGTGAGTCTTACCTTTTGTGATGATTAGTACACCGGATTAGAGAGCTATCAGGATCCTTTGCTTAGTGGTTATGCCTTGATGGTTTTGGATATCCAAATGGGATCTGTTGTTATCTCCTCAGCACGGTGGGGTGGACCTTTGTGGTTCCACATGGACGGGTGGTAGTGATTCTTTATCCATTGAGATTTGACGTCCTTGTACCAGGTGCTTGATGGTTCATTACGGATGAGCTCTTTATATTCCTTCATCATTATTTATGTATTCGATTATTGTAATCTTGTATTAGAGTATCGCATGTGATACCTAATCTGGAAATTGTAATAGTAAGTAGTTTAGAGTGATTACTACATACCCTGCGACATGTGCAGTGGATGTGAGTTATGGTGGTTTCATGGTTATCCATGAGGATTGTATTTATGGTTATGTAAGTTGTATTTGTTATGTTTAACCAGATGGAATCTTTTGTTATTATGTTAGTTGTGCTTTGCTATAAGTAATTCAACGTCATGGGACCCTTGAGTCATGTAATCTATGTGAGTGTAAGACATGTGTATAAATGGTAATCACTTCCGCATGATTGTATGTTTCTTTATGTTAACTTTTAAAAAATAAAAATTTATTCAGCACACATAGTGACATGTTTAGGTTAATCTCTCTTGGGTTCCCTGGTGGGGCGTTGCACCTGGAGGAGTGAATTTGATAATAAGATGCCAAGTAATGAGGCATTTATTTTAGGATCTGATTTAGATATGGAAGGTTTCAATAAGATTCTAGATGAAGCCTTCAAGGTAGAGACTGACATGAATAAGTTCTTAATGGATGTTAAAAGCATCACAGATGTCAGATGGGAAAGATAGAAGGTACAAGTATAGAGTACATAGAGCTTTAAATGGCCAGCAGAGGATGAAGTGACAACATGGGACCTGATGAAAAAACCAAAGAAGAAGAAGCCTGTGGTGGTAGAGGAGGAAATCCTAGATGAGGAATAAAGGGGAACAATTGGCGCCTGGCCATTGAGTATAGGGAGGTTAGTTATTAATAAAGAAAAGGTATGTTATCTTGAATTGGTGGTCACTTGATCTTAATATGAATATTAGATGCTATCTTGAATACTATTAGACAAAGGAGCCAGATTCCAGAAGAAGACAAACAATATAAGATCTTATCCCCTATTTTTGTCTCTCCATCGCTTCTACATTCTCTTTCTTTGTCTTTTCTATACTTTTAGGGTTAGGTTCCTTAAACCATCTAAATCTTGTTGCATCCTAATATGAAGGATTCCAAGATGGTTAGGGACCTATAAATAGACCAAAATTGTGGAAGATAAGGAGTATGAAATATATTGAAAATCAGACTTTCTTGATTTGTGTCTATGTCTTCAAGCTTTTTAAGCTTTTCATGTATTTAAGCAGAAACATATGAATAAAATACAGTGTAGTTTTACTCTATCTTATTGTTTTCTCTTTACTTTTTGTGTATGCTATTTTATGTTTAAATCTGTAAGGCATCTTTAAGCATATTGGTTACAAGGTAACTATCTAATTGCTTGCAAGTTTATTTCAAGGAAAGAACTAAGTTTTGTGAGTATTTTTAGGGAGCATAACAATATTTGAGGATTTGATACAATATTTTAGAGGTGACAGGATAGTTTGTAAGGCATTTTATATGAGTCTCATGTAGGTTGTAAGGCAACTTACAGTATTTTATTCTATTTTTCTATGTATCTTCATTCATTAACTCTATAAGCCCAAGGATAGGCACTGGTTTATGAACCGGTTTGGTAATCTATCATCATCCACATATTCAATATCATTTAAACCAATTAATTTCAAGAATATTTGTGTAGAATAAATTATACTCATATGTGATTACAGTTGAAGTTTGTTGATTTCTTAAAGAGTAAATCAATAGGTTATTCCTCCTAGATTCACAAGAATTGCAAAAGGAAAGAGAGATGAAATTCCCTATTATGCTATTGTCTTCTATCATTAAGATATTGATTTGGATTGTAAAGCTTGTTCTCAGAATAGTCATAGTTAGCTGCATTTTTATATACATGTCCATCTAAAAATAGAGCATTCAGCACATAAGTAAAATCCACTCTAAAGATATTGTCAAGTCAGTAATCAGTCATAGGTAAGACCTGCCTGAGTCAGTGGATCTCAAATAAGAAGGAGGTGATAATAGGTATCCCCAGTTTTATCAAAATACCTCATCAATTAGTGTTTTTCTCTTGCTTGAGTTAGAGTACCAAAGGCATTGGGAGTCATAGAGTTATCTAAGTATTCAAGCATCTTTAAAGGCCCTGCAAGAAAAAACCCTCACACAGACGATACCCAGTCAAACCAATGACATAAACCAGGCTAGCACATCTTCCACTCAAAACATGATAGGCTCACAACTGAGTGCACCTGTGGTTACTAGTATGCTGCCACCTTTGGTCACATGGCTAGGGAAATCAAGTTCTCAAGCTACACCATGTTGGCTCCTGAAATCACTGGATTTCTTCTTAGTGGTTACGGGATGCCAATTGATAGATTTGAAGCCTTTTCTCTAACTTGAATCCCTGCACTTTAGGTTAGAAACCAGGGCGGGTGTACCCAATAACTGAAAACTTGCAAATAACTTATGGCTACAGATTCTAACAATTAACAAATCTAAGTTAGGATTGAAAACTGAATGTGAAATAAATGAGCTATACTGAACTAACAAAATTGAAATCTAGGACCTAATGCTAATTAGGGTTAGAATATTAGAAAATCAATGTAATAACTAATCAATGAAATACAAATTTGAAAACTTATAAACTAAAACCTAAAGATTGATTGAAATGCTTTGAAATTGAAATGAGGGCAAAACCTAGAAACTAGTAAATGAAGTAATCATATATGTAAAGTACAATACTAATATGAGATCAGTGCCTATAACATTGGGCATTAGAATCCTGACAATCAAAATATGTTAGGAGACAGAAATGAAATCCAAATCACCGGTATAGACAACTTTATTGAATTTAACTCCAATGTTTATAGACCAACCAATTGCACAATTTGGAAGAGTTTAACTAAAAACATGTCCTGGGAGAC
>MU224375.1:1166211-1178133 GCA_018584345.1 Thuja plicata
ATACATGCATTAAATTTATTTAAAATAAGATAGGGACATGCATACACACCCTTTTATCATTTTAATTATTAACACAGGGAAATTATATAAAATATGAAAAATGTATACTATACTTCCTTGATGTCTCGTTCCTTTTGAACCTGAAATTTTCAATGTCAACACACCAAACACCAACTGTTTTGAAACCATGCCGCTGCTGCAGTCAATTCATACTAGTCTTGGGATCAACACCTCATGCCCACAGGGATCCATCTCTACAGGTATAACTTATAGTCAATGTCTACCCAAGGATACACCTTTGCCCATTCTGACATCAATCCAACCTCTGCAACAACAACCCCAGCTTCAGTTGCCTTAAAACCAACCCTCGCAACAATAATCCCAGCTTCAGTTGCCTCAATTCCAACCCCCGCAATAGCAACCCCAACTTTAGTTTCCTCAAATCCAACCTTCACAACAACAACCCCAGCTTTAGTTGCCTCAATTCCAACATCAGCAACAACAACCCCAGCTTCAAACCCAACCTCAGCAGCAGCAATATACACCCCAGCAGTATCAACCCCAATTCCAATCACAACAACAAACACATCAAAACCCACCATGGGCTACTCATGTGCCCCCATTTTCAAATCACTCAGTGGGAAATCAATATCAAGTCCCCAAGATGAAATCCTATGTCCCTACTCAAGGGACACAGAGGTGCAGCCTCATACCCACTACAGCACAGAGGAACGTCCTCACACACCAACCTCAATATAAAACAAACATGTTAATGCAGCAAATGCAAACCCTTCAAACCCAAATGATGGATATGAAAAATTAGGGGCAAACTAAATCCTACACCAAAGAGGCTTTATACCCTTACCCCTTTGACCATTCTCTCCACATGTCTCCATTCCCAAATCACTTCTTGGTACCGAAATTTGACAAATATAGGGGAAATACCAACCCTATTGAACATATTCAAGAGTTTTTTGCTAGTTGCGTCGAACTCACCCATGATGAGACATATTTAATGCAACTATTCCCATAAAGATTGGCTAGACTAGCAATGAAATGGTTCTCACATTTACCTCATGGCATTCAGTCTTGGGGAGAACTGGCTGAAAAGTTCATAGCTCATTTCCATCATAACATAGAGTGGAAGGTCAGCATCAAGGACCTTTGTGATATCAAACAGAAGGATGGAGAGTGTTTTGTGAAGTTCCTACAGAGATGGAGGAATATAGAAAACCACATAACATATGATGTTCCCAAACAAGACCTAATAGTCATGTTTATTGACAATTGAATTCCACACATGTCATTCACAACAGAGTTACAGTTAGCTCTGAACTTCACACAACTCATTGAACAAGGAGTTCATTGTGAGAAAAACTTAGTCAAATGAGGAATCCTTGCAGATCCAACACAAACAAATACAAACAAAAATGCAACAGACAAAGCTAAGCGGTGGAACAAAAACAAAAATTTCACTAGCGATGGTGTCATTGATGTGAAGACTGTCAACTATGCACAACCCAAGATGTCACTGCAAGGTGCACCTATGGCCTACCAAAAACCCATAGGGCCCACTCAACAAGCATACATCCAAAACCAACCTCACCCTGTAGAAATGGATTTTGTGTCAAATAGTCAACAACAGAATCAACATAGACCACGGTTTCAATTCTAGCAATAAGATTTCACACCATTAGGAGAGCCGATAGAATCAGTTTTACTCAAGTTGATACAATCAAACACTATCACTCTCCCAAAAATTAGGGACTTTGAATAGGATGCAAGCAAACCAAGATGGTGTAATGACAAGGACTTCTGTGAGTTTCATCAGGTGAAAGGACATAAAACATCAAAATATTATCGATTGAAACATGTTATCCAAGACCTGATTGACATAGGGACCATCAATGTGACAAATACCCAAACCAAAGGCACAACTCATCACACTATCTTCAATGATACCTTTCATGATCACAACAAGGGAAAAGCCTCCAGGTCTGGTGGACAGGAAAAACAAGTTAACTATACATATGTCAAGAGTGATAATGTTATCAATTGCCTGAATCCTTTAGATAGCCATGTGGCTACTATCACAATAAAAGACCAAGGTAAAAAATGTTCTATAACAACACATTGTGCTAGAGTCATCTTGTAGGGAGTACCATCCCCATCTACTGTATCTTCTAATTCTAATGCAAACTCAGATCCACAGCCAAGCATAGTGGATCAACTAAAATGCACACCTGCCCAGATCTCCAGGTTTGACCTATTGCTCATATCTCCATAGTATAAATTGGCACTTGACCAAGCCCTTTAGAATGCAGCTGTCCCAAGGGACATAACATCCAAGAGCTTCCAAACAATGGTTAACCATATAGCTTCTAATAAACATGCCACATTCACGGACTGTGATGTGCCACCACATAAACCCCTGCATAATGATCCTTTACACTTACTTATCCAGGTCCATAAAAGGGCTATTCGTAGGGTCCTTGTTGATGGTGGAGCTGGGTTAAACATCTGTACTCTAAATTTAATCAAGAAATTGGGCTATTCAGAATCAAGCATTGATATCATAAGAAGGATCAATATTAGAGCTTATGATGAAGAGGAAAGGTCCTCTAAAGGTATTATCATTCTACCTGTTTGTATCGATCCAGTGGTCAAAAAAACTAACTTCCAGATCCTAGACCTTGAGTTGGGATACAACATGCTACTAGGGAGACCCTGGATACATGAAATGCAAGCCATACCTTTGACATACCATCAATGCATCAAGTTCCCACACTAGGGAGAGGAAATCATCATAGAGGGAGATCCCAATCCTTTCCAATACTGTAATGCGGTCCAAATCAACACTAATAACCAGGTACCCTCAAACCAAAATGCAAGAATCCCATCCTCTTCAGATTCAAATCCCAAGGATGTCACACGGACAGTAGGAAAGATAGTCATTTATGAAGACACAAGTATTCCCTCCTCTTCATAGTCAAATCTTAAGGATGTCACATGGAAAGTGGGAAAAATATCCATTACCAACAAAGGCTGTGGTGAGTATAGATATGAAGAGGCTTTCACCATCATGCACATGCCTCAGAGCCAGAGAACTTACGAAATGCCACAACATGTTATTACAACAGAAACTCCACAGCCTGTTATATTCAGATGTCCACCCACAAACTTTTTCCGATGGGTATACATAGTGGAAGAAAAGCCATTTGAACAAGATATCAATACATGGTTATACCAAAACCCACAAGAAACAATCAGACAAACCCTACCCTTGTCGAACTATGGTAATGGTTATACAATATTACAAAGATTCGGGTATGATGGTACAACTGGCCTAGGGGAAAGAAAACAAGGCATAATGGAATTGTCTCTCCCTCCAACCCAAAGAAACATGAGAGGGTTGGGTTATGGACAACAAAAAACAAGTCCTGTGGTCCAAGACATCCAAGTCAATCAAGAACAAATAGCAGAGATGCACCGGAGGCACAACATAGAACATGTCTTGATAAGAAACATATTAGCACAGTTGTTTCCCACCAAAGAGGGAGCCACACAAACCCGAATAGAACTCCACATAGCAATCAATGGTAACAAAGGAAGTGAGACATCTGATGAGCATTCTATTGAGACTAATTCCCATGAGTATGAGTGGAGATCCTTTCACGACTCTGAACCATCGATCCCAGATTATTCCCCTCAATCAGACACTATCATAAACCTAGAAGACTTATTTGACCAACTATCCATTGCTGAACAACCCTGCATAGATAAGAATGTCATTTATCAAACCTCAAGTGGTGTGTCCACATGATAGTCTAGTTTTGTAGGAACCATATTTATAGTCCCTTTCAGTCAACAAGAGTCAGAAAACCATGAAAGTATCTATCTTGTACACCCGGAGCTAATAGAGTGGGATCAACAAGGACCCCCTGATTTAGATGTCTTCGAGAACAATGAGGCTATTGCTGATTTCATGGGACTTAGGGAAGGCATTCCAGAAGGAGACCACAAGGCAGGCTTCTCCATTAACCTCGATAGAGTGGCATATTTTGGGGAGGCAACTCCTCTTTCTAGTCCACAAAAGAAAAAAGAACAAAAGAATGATAAAAAGCTAAAACAAGACATATATTCTAGTGAAAACCTCACCGAGGTGCTAGAAGATGGAAAGAAGGAACTCCTCCCCTTAATAGAGGAGAAATCAACATTACTAGCAAAATAAATAGAGGAAGTCAATTTGGGAGACGATAAGAACTCAAAGAACATATGCTTGGAAAAATCACTCACCCCAGAGGAGAGAGAACAATTCATTAATTTATTCAAGGCAAGGATGATCAATTTTGCATGGTCCTACTCAGATATGCCAGGGTTAGATCCAGAGATAGTACTATACCATCTCCCGTTACAACCCAACACCAAACCTGTCAAGTAGAAGCTGAGAAAGATGCATCCCCATGTTGCATTTCTAGTCAAGGAAGAATTGAAGAAGCTCCTGGATGCTAAGTTCATAAGACCTATACCATACATAGACTAGATATCTAATTTGGTGCCAGTTACAAAGCACAGTGGTTAGATACAGATTTTCACAGACTTTAGAGATCTCAACATAGCTTGTCCCAAGGATGATTTTCCTTTACCTAAAATTGATATGATAGTGGATCTAACCACTCGACATCAAATTCTATCACTCATGGATGGCTTTTCAGGGTATAATCAGATAAGGATCACACCAGAGGATTAACATAAAATAGATTTCACATCTCCTTGAGGCACTTACTATTGGAACGTCATGCCATTTGGTCTCCAAAATGCTGGCGCGACATATCAAAGGACTATGACAACTATATTTCATGATCTCATCCACAAAATAATGGAAGACTATGTGGACGACATACTAGCCAAGTCAATGCTTTGCAAGGATCATCTACAAGTATTGGGACCAATCTTTAACAAAATGCAATAATTCAAGGTTTGTCTAAACCCAAAGAAATGTGCATTCGGTGTCATAGCAGGAAAGTTACTGGGGTTTACAGTGTCACATAGAGGTATCGAAGTAGACCAAGAGAAAGTCAAAGAAATATTGGACATGCCTCCACCATTGAACCTGAGGAAACTAAGAGGATTACAAGGAAGGCTCCAATCAATCAGGTGCTTCATAGCTCAGCTAGCAGACAAGTGCTACCCATTCCAACATCTACTACACAAAGATGTCAAATTCATATAGACCAAGAAATGCAACCAAGCATTCCAAATATTCAAGGACTACCTCCTCAAGTCTCCTATATTGGTGCCACCAGTTTGAGGTAGACCATTTCTTTTGTATATCTCAGCAACAAAATCAGCATCAGGAGTACTCCTGGCACAACATGATGATGCAGGTAAAGAAAGGGCCATATACTATCTAAGAAGAACATTGGTAGGATATGAGCTCAATTATACACCAATTGAAAATTCATGCCTTGCAGTTGTCTTTGCTTCCTAGAAGTTGAGACATTATATGTTGAGTCACCAAACAAAGTTGATCGCACATATTGATCCTTTAAAGTACCTCCTAAGAAAAGCATCGCTCATCGGAAGACTTGTGAAGTGGGTAATGATCCTAAGTGATTTTGACATTGAGTGCATAGACAGAAAGGCCATCAAAGGGCAAGTGATTGTGAATCAATTAGCAGATGCACTCATTCAGGACCATCAGCCTATTATTTCTGACTTTCCTGATGGATCTATTATGACACTACTACCAGTGATCGAGGTATGACAACTATATTTTGATGGGTCATGCATGAACCATGGTGTGGGGGTAGGGATAGTGCTTATCACTCCAAATCATGATACAATTCCAAAGTCTTTCAGGCTCAACTTCCCATGCACAAACAACATAGTAGAATATGAAGCACTGGTCATCGATCTAAAAATAGCAATTCAATGGAGAATCAAGAACCTTAAGGTCTTTGGAGACTCACATTTGATCATCAATCAAGTTAAATATGATTATATGACCAAACATGAGAAGCTCATACCATATAGAGCACATATGGAAACACTACGCACCAGGTTCCATTATATCTTCTTCGAGTAAGTACCACGAGCACAGAACAAAGCTGTAGACGCGATGGATACCATAGCATCATTGATTGATATGCTAGGCAACGAAATAAGTTTCCAGTTTCTAGTAGAGAAACTCTTGGTGCCATCCCATCAAGCATCTATAACAGAATCAGCATGTGTCCTTGTTGGTCCTGAAAACCCATTGTACCAATATGTCTATAACTACCTCCAAAATAGTGTCTTACCTCCCAACTTGTCTAGGAACTAGAGAAAGTTCCTCATCCACTAAGCCTCTAGGTATACCATCCTCTCAACTACTTTATATAGATGAAGTCTAGATGAAATGCTACTATGATGTCTCACTTCCACGAAATCCCAGAAAGCTTTGTACGAGGTACATGAAGGAATTTGTAGAACCCACGGAGGTGGCAATGACTTAGCTAAGAAGATCATCCGCATGGGATACTATTAGCCCACAATAGAGATAGATGTACACAAACATGTACAAAGGTGTAGATAGTGTTAGATTCATAGAGACCTCATCCATGCTCTAGCCCAAGAACTAAATCCTATCACATCACCATTGCCATTTTCCATTTGGGGATTTGACCTAGTGGGAAAAATTACACCTTCTTTAGCAAATGGACACAAATACATCATATCAGCAACAAAGTACTTCACTAAGTGGGTGGAAGCAATTCCCCTCAGTTACATAACTAGAAAGCAAATAGAAATGTTCATACTTAACCACATTATCTGTTGATACGGGATCCCTCAAACTATCCTTACAGATCATGGTACACCTTTCCAAAATAAGGATGTTGAAGAGCTATGCAAACAATTCCATATCAAGCAAGGGTTCTCCTCATTTTATTATCCTCAAGGGAATGGCCAAGCTGAAGCTACAAACAAGACAATCTTGAAAATCTTGAAGAAGACAATAAATGAATCAGGGTGAGACTGGCATTTACAGCTTAGTCTTGCATTATGGGCATACAGACCTAGTGTGAGAACACCTACAGGAGCCACTCCTTTCTCCCTAGTCTATGGATCAGAGGTAGTATTACCCCTCGAATTGGAAATCCCATCCCTAAGGATATCATTAAAGAACTTGGTTTCAGATGAAGACTACAGAGTAGCAAGGCTCACTGAACTGGAGTTACTAGATGAAAGAAGACAACATGCCTTCAGCCACTTACAAGGCTATCAGAATTGCCTTAGAAGAAACTATTAAAAGAAGGTGAAGCCATGAACATTTGAGGTAGGATACCTTGTCCTCATGGAAAATCAAAGGAACCAAGAAGAGAGAGTCAAACCCAAAAAGTTTGAGCCTAACTGGCTAGGCCCATTTGTCATTGTTAGCTCTACTCAGAGTGGGGCATTCATACTAGCGACACCAGAAGGAGATCAGATCCCCAGATACATCAACAGCATGCACCTCAAGAGGTTCTACCCTTGAGGTCTCTATGGTTAAGGCACCTATCTACATATATAGAAAATACCAAAAAATCAGAAAATACAAAATGTAACCTTGGTGAAAACCTAGAAATCAGGCACCTTGGTGACAAAAAAAAAATCCAAAAAGAAAAAAATTAAAGAGAAACAAAATCGCTCTCTCAGTGAAAACCTGGCAAATAGGTGCCAAGTGTTCAAATCTAGCTTCACCATCAATGAACTCCAAGATCAAAAGCTTGAGCACACTTCAAATGCAAGACTGACTACCCAAGCTATATCCATAAGCACATTCCCCTCTGAGCACCAAGCACTTACCCATGGTTATTACTAGTCCACTAGAATAGGGGGCGATTCTAAATGTCCTGAAAAAATCCAAAAAAATTTTGAAAACTCGTCAAAAATCCTAAAATGATCAAAATTTTCTGAGAAAATCAATCTTCATCAAAAACATTCAAAAAATTGTAAAATCCCAAGCAATAAAACCAACTCGGTTATCAAGAGAGCAAAGGGCGATCACGCCCAGTCAACAATGTCACAATCATGAGCTTTGCGAATTAGTATGGGGCTCATCTAACACAACTTTATCAATCTATCAAATCGTTCAGCAAGCAACTGACAACCAAGCCAAGATATCAATTGTCACAATCATGAGCTTTGTGAACCAGCATGGGGCGCATCTGACACAGCTTGATCAGATACCAACACGATCACAATAATCTAATAAAATCATATTAATCATCTTACACAGTGATGGATATGCTCAAACCAGACAAACTAGTCTTATATGAGTAATCTATTACTAAAACAAGACACACTCAAGCAATCAAGCCAATCCAAAGAGTCGAGCCAATCAAGAGAATCCAACTGCATCAAGGAACCATCCAAAAATGTTGACTAGATCAGTCAAGTCAGTCAGATGTCAGTCTATATTTCATGGTTATGTTCTTACGCTACTCCAGGATCCACCATGTGAGGAGAGTAGCTATGATAGGTCATGACTTATTTTCTTTGATTACTGTATGTTGAATGTTCACTTTGATTTCAGGGCCATGATGATTTAGGATAAATACGGTAGGTTCTGTCATTTATCTGGTAGCCGCGCAGTTCCATGATCTGAGCTTAACCCTGGGAAAGAATTAGACATTCCTTCTCTTTTATTTTGCTTGTTTGGTTTATAGAATCAAGAGCTCACAGTGCTATTCAGATGGACTCTGAGTGTTTTGGAGTTCTATCTTTATTTCTATGGTCTTTACCTTTATGTTGCAAATAGGAGCTCATGATGCTATCCAGATGGACTCTAGGGGCATAGGAGTTCTATCTTGTTTGCTTGGATTTCCCTTTCATAAATCAAGAACTTGCGGTGTTATCCAGATGGACTCTGGGTGCATACAAGTTCTATCTTGGTTTCTTTGCTTTATTTAATTTAGAGGACAAAGCGATATCTAGATGGTCAATATCTGGATGCTTTTGATTTTCTTTCTTTTCAAATAGGGAACATAGTTGAACCCAGATGGTCAATATTTGGGTGCACTAGGTTCTCTTTCTATTCAATCTCTCTACTCCTTCCTCTTATCAAGAGGTCATGGTGGTATCCAGGTGGTATGTGATCTGGATACATTGGACTCTCTTCAAAATTTTGGAAAATACAAAAAAAAGATGCAATGATGAAAAATATTGGAAATAGGGGCAGCAACTTGGGACACTCATCATTTCTATCAAATCATATCTATCAAAAAAGGAAAAAATAAAATCCTTTCTATCATTCCATTATATTAGATCAATCTTATAGAACATCTATCCAAACTAACTTCTTTCTAATTAACACATGCATTGCTCAGATATTTTGTGCATAATAGATTGCATTCATTCCATTTAAGTGCATTAGAAAATGAAAAAAACATAGTAGTTGCATACATGGTAAATCATAAATCACATGCATCCAGAAACATCTCATATAAGCATGCATTTCATTTCCACCATCCTGCATATACATGTCAGTATCATAGGAAAAGTAAATCATCCATAGACGATTCTGCATAATAGAATCATATTGCATATACATCTCATCATCTAAATCACCAAATCATGTAGAATCATACATATAGAAAGTAAACCAATGCACATCATATCAAAAATACAAGCTGCATCTCATATAAATCAAACTATCTGAGTACAATGTATGGTCACAAGTCTAAACAAAGGAAGGTAATCAACATATATATCAATAAATATCAGTGTGTTGGGATACAAAAATGGATACTACTTAGAGTATATCAAATGAAATCACTACAAAAATGGTACATGATACATAAATGGGATCAACATGTGCTACCCCCACCCTCGCTAGGAGGTGGACAAGGGGGTAGCATATTAGAAGTTAGTCTCTATGATGAACTAGGAGCCCCAACACCACTGCTCTGTGATTGCTAGGCCCTGCTCAATCTTTGGGAAGCTATGTAACTGGGGACCCTCTGCTTTGCAGGAATTGCACCCTCATAATGGTGCCTCCAGTACTCAATCAATAAATGACCGAACCTCTGCTCGAGCCTGTCGCTCTCTAGACTCTGCCGCTGTAACCCAGGCCTCCAATGTTGTAGCATGGGGATCGACAGAAGCTAGCCTGGCCTGAAGATCTTGTACCTACTGGATGAGTCACTCCAACTCTAAGGGATCATACTCCATACCACCCATGGCTACATCCATATATCCCTCCTCAGCCCTGTCCCCAAATCCATCACCATCACTATCTAAGCTCTTTCCCGTAGTGTTGCCAGTACTGCCACTATTAATCGAGGAACCATTCTCTGCACTTTGCTCATCTAGAGCCTCCACATCTATATCCCCAATCTCAACATCCACATCCTAAATCACTACTCTTTCCTCCTCTCTTAGAGCCAAAACAACACCTGTCCATCGGTGAACTCTCCGTACCAACTGGGGTACCTCCTCCTCCATCGTCTCCTCATCCTCTAGGATAGTTCTCAAGCCAACCTTAGTACTACTGGATCAACCACCACTCCATCCACCTCTAGTCCTCACTCCACCACTAGCACCCCCTAGATTGGGATCATCTCCCCCATCATCTCCCCTCCCCCTACCACCATCTCTCCCACCGTCTCGTCCACCATCTTGGCCTCCACCCCTCCCTCCATCATGGCCACCATCCCTCCCGCCATCCCGATCTCCTCTCCCTTGTCGTACCCCCTGGGCTCTCCTTAAAATAGTCCTAACCATAGGACAAGAGACATGTCAGTGCAACTGGCTGGGCCTACACCCAATGTGCATCATACTGCAGTTTGGTGCCTACACAAGATCAAATTCAAGTATCAGTATCATAACAGAGGAAGACAAGGGTATAAAAGCAGATAACCAAGCATCAGAAAGTAGTAAGGAAATTACATAAACAATCAGAAAACAAGACAAAACTACATCTATAGTAGCTGAATGCCATGTCCATGCAACATGAAGTAAACTTACAAACTCAGTATGGGTGGCATCAAGTGATACTACACCACCCCAAACGACAAAGTCTCTCGACCTACGAGCAAAGTAAGCTTATGAATTAGGCACATCCTGTCACTCACCAAACTGATGCAACACCCTGTCAATGTTGTGAAAGTCAATCATATGTACTGTATGCCTCTCCTTCTCATGATCCATGGATTCCCAAGCTTTCCAAAGGCTAGGGTCAATAGCAAAGGTTTCACAATTGATATAAACTAAGCACACAATACTACTAAAATGAATAACAATGAAACGTAATCAATAAAATGTACAAGCAAGAGAAAGGAAAACAAATAAATGCAAACCCCATGATTCTTGAAGCTTCTATTGTTTCTCTCTACTCCTTTCGAAACACTATTCTTGATGCTCAATATTGGCGGGGCAGCATCTATGACATGAGAAGTGTCGAGAATTTTCTAATTGAAATGGGTGTGTGATCGCAAGATGGCTTGAATGCTAGAACCAAAATAATAGAGTAATGGCACATGAGAGCTTGAAATCATGGATCCTTCAAATGGTTATGAAGGGTTTATTATATAGAAATTGGTGATGATATGAACGGTTGAGATCAATCCCAGAGATAGGGAGATGAACGATTGAGATCAAAAGGAACTGGAGAGGTCCTCAGTAAACTCCACCTCTTCATTTGGTAAAGAGGAGATAGAGTTTGGTTGACTAAAGAGATAATTATGAGTTACCTTTTTGAACTGAAGAGGTGGGTGAAGTTACCCATGTGGACTAGAGAGATGGGTGGAGTAACCCATGTGATCTGATTGGAATTATCTCTTTGAAGATAAATGAATATTTAATTCATTTATTTAATTATTATTTTCAACATGTGAGATAATTGAATTCTTTTTGATTAAGAATTGCTTTATTTGATGAAATTAAATTAATTTAATTGAA
>MU224375.1:1178183-1194339 GCA_018584345.1 Thuja plicata
AATTAATTTAATTGGAAGAATTTAATTAGTAAGTTTAAATATTTGGATTTAAACTATAGGAAATTGAGTTTAATTAATTAATTAATGGTAATTAATCAATTAAAGCTTAATTAATTAAATAAAATTAGTTAATTTTGGGAATTTGATTAGATGATTTGGGGAATGAATTTAGAGGGAAATAGATGATTAATTAATGATTAAAAAACCATTAATTAATAGATGAAAATTAGTGTTTTTAATGTAAAGTCGCAAGCTTGTCCATTTTAGGGTGTCTACATTTGCCCCTCTTTGATGTGATGTGACTTGTCGTAGTGTGTCAAAGATTCTTTGATTTTGCCCCAGCTTGCCCTGGCATTAGTAGGTGTATTTATGCCCCCTCAACAAATTTGAGCGAAAAGTTGCGAGACGAGCGTTGATTTGTTGAAACTGCAATTTCTGGAACTAGGTTGCTAACGGATTTGAAAAATGGTTTAATATGCCCCTGTTATTGACTCTCAAAGTTTCCAGGGACCGGGAAGAAATTTCAGAGCTCGTAGTGAAATTAGGGTTTTTTAGAACCCCTATAAGTAGTGAAGAGAGCTCTTCATTTGTCACTTTGCAATCGTGGAGCTCTGATATCTTGGTGAGTTTGTTTTCTGATTTCTTCCTCCTTTTTCTCCTATTTTTGAGCGATGGCTGGCCTTCCTAGTGTCACCCACATCTATGACTAAGTCCAGACCTACCGCAAACCAGCTGGCTCTAGACATTCGGTGATTTTTCTTGCTTTGTGTGTCATTAATGCTTGCATTTATTATTTTTAAAAATTGTACTTTTTTAGAAAAATGTCATGTGTGTCGCAATCGAGTGCGGTTTTAATGCTGCAATTGCCAATTAAATACCACAATTGATAAGTATGTCACACTTGTGTATGTAAAATGTCATAATTGAAATTTTTATGCCACATCTGTTGTTTATGTTTTGCAATCGCTTAAAAGTACCGCATTTGCATTGCTTTATTACCGCAATTGATTTTTTAGCACTGTTTGCCTAATGTCCTTGTCTGTTATCTATTTTTTCTTGCTTCTGTTACTTTCCTCAATGACTAAAACTGATAATTTTTTGATTTAAACCTTTGTTCAATTCATTGGGTGGATCTTGCACTGTCAGGAGTCCAGGCCAGTGGGCCTCATGTATAGATTTTAGCTGACTGAGGATGAGAGGTCAGTGCTTCGCGATCTTGGTTTGTACTGGCTGTGTTATATGCCTGAGATCACGACCAATAGGGGTCTGATCTCCACTCTTGTAGAGTGGTGGCATTCTGAGATTTTCACTTTTTGGTTACCCACCAAGGAGTGTACCGTTACTTTGGAGGATGTTTATCGCATCCTCCAACTCCCTATCGAGGGCAAGCTTGTGGAGTACTCCACCCGCACTGGTGTTGTTGCATTGAATGAGCTTTCTGGATTGCCCCAGGATCACCTCGGGCTTGCTGGTGACTATGATATTCCATGGTCTAGATTCAGGTTAGGCCTTGATAGACTGTCCACTTTTCTAGGCAGTTTGATATGTGGGATTCTATGCCCCAATTGTTGACAACATGGTTTTTCTGTCGGCTTTAGTAGTGTCTTACAAAGCATGGTTAGGGATCATACTATTTTTTCTTGGGGTCCATGTATGTTGGCTCATATGCATTTTCACATGTTGTATGTGGCTTACCTTGATGGTAAGTCACTCGGTTGCATTGCTACCCTCTTACAGATCTGGGCATGGGAGCATATTTCCATATGTCATCATGTTGGTGCCCGTGCCCTTCCAGCAGATAGGCCGTATGTCTTCATGCATGATGGAGCCATTGTATAGATGCATATGGGTCACTTGTCATATTGGTGGAAGTAGTTAGATATGATTCCATATTTCATTTGGAGGCCGTATAGAGATTGTCCCATCTATGATGGAGAGGACATTCAACTCCCATTCTGTCATCAGCAAAGATATTTGATTGGTCACGTGATCAATCATATTCATATGATATACTTTCACAACACCGACAGGGTGTTGCGCTAGTTTGGAGAGAAGCAAGATGTATCTGATTCATATGCATACTTTGCTCAGAGGTTGAGGGATGCTACTATTTGGGGTGTTGTAGTATCACTTGATGCTTCTCACACTGATTTTTTAGGTTTGCTTCCTGTGGGATGGACCTAGCCCTCTTCCACTGTAGACCCAGGTTTGTCTTGTTTCTGATTGCTTATGTACTTCCTTTTTGCTCTTTGATTCTTGCTCATATCTTGTTTTGATACTTACATCTTTATCTGCTCTGGTACTGATGGTTGATTTTGTCTTTTGAATGCACTACACCACAGAGTGATGCCCATTGGTTGCAACATCGATCGGTTGCATTGATAGATGTCTCACATCTTGTTCCTAGGACTATTATGAGGGATCGACAGGTACGGCATGGTAGGGGAGGCTGTGATGGAGGGAGAGGTGGTGGTAGGGGAGGTAGGGATGGGGGAGAGGTGGTGGACGGGGTAGGGGAGGGAGGGATGGTGGGAGAGACGGAGGACGGGGTAGGGGGGATGATGAAGGTGATGATCCTAGTCCTGGGGGTGCTGGCGGAGGGGTTAGGACTAGAGGTGGCCAGCGTGGAGGTTAGATTAGTGCTCCTAGAGTTGGGTTGGGTGCTATTCTAGAGGATGAGGAGGCTATAGAGGAGGAGGCACCTCAGTTGGTTTGGACAGTGCGCAGGCAGACAGCTGTAGTTTTGGCTCCTAGAGAAGAGGATAGACTGATTATTGAGGATGTTGATGTGGAGATTGCTGATATAGACATGGAGGCTCTAGATGAGTAGAGTGTGGAGACAGGTTCCTATGGGGATAGTGGAAGCATTGGTAGTAGCTCAGGGGAGAGTTTGGAGAGTGCTGATTATTCTTGGGTTCTCAGGAGGAGAGGAGATGAGGGAGTGGGAGATAGGATGGAGGAGGGGGACATGGATGTGGCTATGGGTGATATGGATGATGATCCCTCAAAGGTGGAGCACCTCTCTTAGTAGGTTCAGGACCTTCAGGCCTGACTTGCCTTATCTGATGCACGTGCTACTACTTTAGAGGCTCAGGTTACAGTGGCCGAGTCTCGAGAGTGACAGGCTCATTCTGAGGTTTGTTCTTTCATTGATAGTGTACAGGATGTTTCACACAGAGATATTCTAGACAGGTATTACAGATCTGGGTGAGATGCTTAGAGAGAGATTGATTATTGGAAATGCCATTATGAGGGCACAATTCTTGCAGTGCAGAGAGTGCCTAGCTACACAGCTTCACAGAGATCCAACAGGGCCCAGCGTTCTCAGAGTAGTGGTGTTAGAGCTCCTGGGTCCTCTCATAGGACAGATTCTAACATGCCACCCCCTCGTCCACCTCTTGGCAAGGGTGGGGGTAGCTCCTGTTGACATATGTATCATGTACCATTTTTTTAGTGATTCCATTGTATATACTCTGAGGAGTACCATTTTTGTATCCCAACACACTGATATTTATTGATATACATGTTGATTACCTTCTTTGATCAGACTTGCAACCCTTCATTATACTTAGATATTTTGATTTATATGAGATGTAGCTATTTTTTTTGATATTATGTGCAATGGTTTACTTGCTAGATGTATGATTCTACATGATTTGGTGGTTTATATGATGAGATTGTATGAAATATGATTCAATTATGCAGACTTGTATACGGATGATTTACTTTTCCTATGTTAATGACATGTTCATGCAAGATGGTAGATATGAAATGCATGTTTATATGAGATGCTTATGGATGCATGTGATTTTATGATTTATCATGTATGCAACTACTATGCTTTTTTCATTTTCTGATGTATTTAATGGAATGAATGTAATCTACTATGCACAAAATATCTAAGTAATGCATGTGTTAGTTAGAAAGAAGTTAGTTTTGATAGATGTGCTCTGATATTGATCTAATAGAATGGAATGATAGAAAAGATGTTCTTTTTACATTTTTGGATAGATATGATCTAATAGAAAGGATGAATGTCCCAAGTCATTGCCCCAGTGTTCAATATTTGTCATCATTGCATCTTTTATTGTATTTTTTGATATTCTAAAAGAGCATCAAATGATCTAGATCACATACCACCTGGATACCGCCATGACCTCTTGATAGCTGAAGGAGTAGAGATATTGAATAGAAAGAGACCCATAGTGCACCCAAATATTGACCATCTGGGTTCAACTATGTTCCTTGTTGAAAAGAAAGAGAGCCAAAAGCACCCAGATATTGACCATCTAGATACCACTTGTCCTCTAAAATTAATCTAGAACAAAGAAACCAAGCTAGAACTCATATGCACCCAGAGTCCATCTGGATAACATTGTGAGTTCTTGATTTCCAAAAGGGAAAGCCAAGAAAACAAGATAGAACTCCTACGCCCCTAGAGTCCATTTGGATAGCATCATGAGCTCTTGTTTGCAACATAAAGGGAAAGACCATAGAAACCAAGATAGAACTCCAAATAAAACTCAAAGTCCATCTGAATAGTGCTACGAGATCTTGATTCTATAAACCAAACAAGCAAAATAAAAGAGAAGGAATGTCCAATTCTTTCCCAGGGTTAAGCTCAGATTGTGGAACTGTGCGGCTACCAAATAAGTGACGGCGCCTACCATATTTATCCTAAATCATCATGGCCCTAAAATCAAAGTGAACATTCAACAGAAAACAATCAAAGAAAATAAGTCATGATCTATCATAGCTACTCTCCTCACATGGTGGATCCTAGAGTAGCATAAGAACGTAACCATGAAATATCGACTGACATCTGACTGACCTGACTGACCTAGTCAACATTTTTGGATGGTTCCTTGATGCAGTTGGATTCTCTTGATTGGCTCGACTCTTTGGATAGGCTTGATTGGTGTGATTTCTTTGATAATGTTGGCAGTTGATTATGCTGTGTCAGATGGGCCACATGCTTGTTCACAAAGCTCATGATGGTGATAGTATTGATTGATAGATTTGATTGCTTTGATCATGTTGGCAATTGATCAAGCTGTGTCAGATGGACCCAATGCTGGTTTGCAAAGCTCATGATTGTGACAATTGATAGTCTAGCTTGGTCACCAGCTTCTTGTTGGTTGAATTGATAGATTGATAAAGCTATGTCAGATGAGCCCAATGTTGATTCGCAAAGCTCATGATTGTGACATTGATTGACTGGGTGTGATTTCCCCTTGCTCTCTTGATAACCGAGTTGGTTTTATTGCTTTGGTTTTTTGCAATTTTTTGAATGTTTTTTATGAAGATTGATTTTCTCTTGATTTTGATCTTTTTAGGATTTTTGATGAGTTTTCCAATTTTTAGGATTTTTTAGGACATTTGGAATCGCCCCCTAGTCTAGTGGACCAGTATTAACCATGGGTAAGTGCTTGGTTCTCAGAGGGGATTGTACTTCTAGATATAGCTTGGGATAGTCAGTCTTGCAATTTAGAGCGTGCTCAAGCTTTTTGGAGGTCATTGATGGTGAAGCTGGATTTTGAACACTTGGCGCCTATTTGCCAGGTTTTCACCAAGGTACATACTCAATAGCACCTGATTGCCAGGTTTTCACTGAGAGAGCAATTTTTTTTTTCTTTACTTTTTTTCTTTTTTTTTTGTCGCCAAGGCACCTGATTGCCAGGTTTTCACCAAGGTAACTTTTGTATTTTCTGATTTTTTTGGTGTTTTCTGGATATGTAGATAGGTACCTTAACCATTAGAGAACTTAAGGGTAGAACCTCTTTAGGTACATGCTGTTGATGTAGATGGGGAGCTGATCTCCTTCTAGTGTTGCTAGTATGAATGCCCCACTCTGAGTAGAGTTGACAATAACAAATGGTCCTAGCTAGTTAGGCTCAAACTTACTAGGTTTGACTCGCTCTGCTTGATTCTTCTAATTTTCCATGAGGAAAAGGTCTCCTACCTCAAATGTTCATGGCTTCACCTTCTTGTGATAGTTTCTTCTAAGGCAATTTTGATAGCCTTGTAAGTGGTCGAAGGCATGTTTCCTTCTTTCATCTAGTCACTCTAGTTCATTGAGCCTTGCCACTCTAGAGTCTTCATCTAAAACCAGGTTCTTCAATGATATCCTTAGGGATGGGATTTACACTTTGAGGGGTAATACCACCTCTGATCCATAGACTAGAGAGAAAGGATTTTCTCCTATAGGTGTTCTCACACTAGTACTGTATGTCCATAATGCGGGACTAAGCTGTAAATGCCAGTCTCGCCTTGATTCGTTCACTATTTTCTTCAAGATTTTCAAGATTGTTTTGTTGGTAGCTTCAGCTTGGCCATTCCCTTGAGGGTAGTAAAATGAGGAGAACCCTTGTTTGATGTGGAACTATTTACATAGGTCTTCAACATCCTTGTTTTGGAAAGGTGTACCATGATCTGTCAGGATTGTTTGGGGGATCCCGTATCGATAGATAATGTGGTTAAGTATGAACATTGCTATTTGATTTCTAGTAATGTAAGTGAGGGGAATTCCTTCCACCCACTTGGTGAAGTAATTTTTTTCTGCTATGATGTACTTGTGTCCATTTGCTGAAGAAGGTTTAATTTTACCCACTAGGTCAAATCCCCACATTGAAAATGGAAATGGTGATGTGATAGGATTTAGTTCCTAGGTCATTGCATGGATGAGGTCTCCATGAATTTGACACTATCTACACCTTTGAACATTTTTGTGTGCATCTTTCTCTATTATGGGCCAATAGTATCCCATGCAGATGATATTCTTAGCTAAGCTGTTGCCACCTCCATGGGTTCCACAAACTCCTTCATGTACCTCGTATAAAGCTTTCTGGGATTCCATGGAAGTGAGACATTGTAGAAGCGTTCCATCTAGATTTCATCTGTATAAAGTAGTTGAGAGGATGGTATACCTAGAGGCTTGGCGGATGAGGGATTTTCTCTAGTTCCTAGATAGGTTAGGAGGTAAGACATTATTTTGGAGATAGTTATAGACATCTTGGTACCATGGGGATTCAGGACCAATAAGGACACATGCTAATTCTGTTATAGATTCCTAATGTGATGGCACCAAGAGTTTCTCCACTAGAAACTAGAATTTGGTTTTGTTACCTAGCATATCAATCAGTGATGCTATGGTAGCCATCGCATCTGCAGCTTTGTTCTGTTCTCTTGGGACTTTCTCGAAGAGAATGTAATGGAACTTGGTGCGCAGTCTTTCCATCTGTGCTCTGTATGGTATGAGATTCTCATATTTGGTCATATAATCATTTTTAACTTGACTAATGACCAACTGTGAATCACCAAAGACTTTAAAGTTCTTGATTCTCCATTGAATTGCTATCTTTAGACCGATGACCAGTGCTTCATATTCTGCTATATTGTTGGTGCATGGGAAGTTAAGTCTGAAAGAATTTGGAATTGTATCATGATCTGGAGTGATAAGCACTATCCTTGCCCTCACACCATGGTTCATACACAATCCATCAAAATAAAGTTGCCATACCTCGATCGCCGGTTGTAGTGTCATGATAGATTCGTCAGGAAAGTCAAAAATAATAGGCTGGTGGTCTTGAATTGGT
This sequence comes from Thuja plicata, assembly GCA_018584345.1. NCBI lineage: Eukaryota > Viridiplantae > Streptophyta > Pinopsida > Cupressales > Cupressaceae > Thuja > Thuja plicata. Next base: position 1,185,779 of record MU224375.1, read on the forward strand.
GCCTCTACTAGTTGATCTGTGATCACTTGTCCTTTGATGGCATTTCTATCTACATACTCAATGTCGAACTCACTTAAGATCATTACCCACTTTGCCAGTCATCTAGTGAGCGCTACTTTTCTTAGGAGGTACTTTAGAGGATCAATATGTGTGATCAATTTTGTCTGGTGACTCAACATATAATGTCTTAGCTTCTGGGAAGCAAAAACAACTGCCAGGCATGACTTTTCAATTGGTGTATAGTTTATCTCATATCCAACCAAAGTCCTGCTTAGATAGTAGATGGCTCTCTCCTTTCCTGCGTCATCATGTTGTGCCAAGAGTACACCTAACGCTGATTCCATCATTGAGATATATAGAAGCAATGGTCTACCTTGTACTGGTGGTACCAGTATAGGAGACTTAAGAAGGTAGTCTTTGAATATCTGAAATGCATGTTCGCATTTCTCTATCCATATGAATTTGATGTCTTTATGCAATAGATGTTGGAATGGGTGGCACTTGTCTACTAGTTGAGCTATGAAGCATCTGATCGTTTGGAGCCTTCCTTGTAACCCTCTTAGTTGTCTAAAGTTTGATGGTGGAGGCATGTCCAATATTGCTTTGACCTTTGCTGGGTCCTTTTTGATTCCTCTATGTGATACTATAAACCCCAGTAATTTTCCTGTTGTGACACTGAATGCATACTTTTTTGGGTTTAGACGGACTTTGAATTATTGCATTCTATCAAAGATGGGTCCCAAAACCTATAGATGATCCTTTTGAAGTATTGACTTGGCTAGTATATCATCCACATAGTCTTCCATTGTCTTGTGGATGAGATCATGAAATATAGTTGTCATAGCCCTTTGATATGTGGCTCCAGTATTCTTTAGACCAAATGGCATGACATTCCAACAATATGTTCCCCAAGGAAAAGTGAAAGCTATTTTTTTTTGGTCCTCTATCGTGATCCTTATTTGATTGTAACCTAACAAGCCATCTATGAGTGATAGCATTCGATGTCTAGCAGTTAGGTCTACTATCATATCAATGTTTGGTAAAGGAAATTCATCCTTGGGACATGCTATGTTGAGATCCCTGAAGTTTGTGCAAATCTGTATCTGACCACTGTTCTTTGTAACTGGTACCAAATTAGATACCCAGTTCGCATATGGTATAGGTCTGATGAATTTAGCATCTAGGAGCTTTTTCAATTCTGCCTTGACTAGAAATGCAACGTAAGGATGCATCTTTCTCAACTTATGCTTGAAAGGTTTGGCGTTGGGTAGCAACGGGAGATGGTGTAGAACTAGCTCTAGATCTAACCCTAACATATCTGAGTAGTACCATGCAAAATTTATCATTATTGCCTTGAATAAAGTGATAAACTATTCTCTCTCCTCAAGGGTGAGTGATTTCACCAAGTATATGTTCTTTGGGGTCTTGTCATCCCCCAAGTTGATTTCCTCTGTTTCTTCTGCTAATAATGCTAATTTCTCCTCTGTTAAGGGGAGGAGTTCCTTCTTTCCATCTTCTAGATCCTCAGTGAGGTTTTCACTAGAAGCTGCATCTTCTTTTATCTTTTCATCATTCTTTTGTTCTTTTTTCTTTTGTGGACTGGAAAGAGGAGCTTCCTCCCCGAAGTATGCTTCTTTGTCTAGGTTAATGGAGAATCCTGCTTTGTGATCTCCTGATAGAATGCCTTCCCTCAGTCCCATGAAATGAGCTATCGCCTCATCATTCTCAAAGACATCTAGATCAGGTGGTCCTTGTTGATCCCACTCTATAAGCTTAGGGTGTACAAGACAGACACTTTCATGACTGTTTGGCTCTAGTTGACTGAAAGGGACTGCTGATATGGTGCCTAAAAAATTGGACTATGATGTGGATGTACCACTTGAGGTCTGATAGATGACATGTTTTTCTATAGAGGGTTATTTGGTAATGGTCAGTTGGTCAAATAGGTCTACTAGATTTATGATAATGTCTAACCAAGCGGAATAATATGGGATTGATGGTTCAGAGTCGTGAAGGGATCTCCACTCATACTCATGGGCGTCAGTCTCAATAGAATGCTCATCTGATGTCTCACTTCCTTGGTTATCATTGATTATTATGTGTAGGTTTATTAGGGATTGTGTGGTTCCCTCTTTGGAGGGCAACAAATGTGCTAATATATTGCTTATTAAGACATGCTCTGTGTTGTACCCTCGGTGCATCTCAGCTATTTGCTCCTGATTAACTTGAATGTTTTGGATTACAGGACTGGTGCTTTGTTGTCCATATCCCAAACCTCTTGTGTTTCTCTGGGTTGGTGGGAGAGGCAATTCATATATTCCTTGTTGTCTTGCCCCCAATTTGGTTGTACCATTGTACCCAAATCTTTGTATCATTGTGTAACCATTACCATAGTTTGACAAGGGTAGTGGTTGTCGGATTATCTCAGGGAAATCTTGGTATAACCAGGTATTGATGTCTCGTTCAAAAGGATTTTCTTATGCTATGTCTCCCCATCGGACAAAGGTTGTGGGTGGACATCTGAATAGAACAGGTTGCAGAGTTTCTGTTGCAATAACAGGTTGTGGCATGCCATGAGTTCTTGAGCTTTGAGGCATGTGTGTGATGGTAAAATCCTCTTCATATCTATATTCACCACAGCCCTTGTCTGTGATGGATATCTTGCCTACTTTTTGTGTGATATCTTTAAGTTTTGAATCTGAAGAGGAGGGAATACTTGCATCCTGGTTAATGACTATCTTTCTTGCTGCTCGTGTGACATCCTTGGGATTCGAATCCAAAGAGGATGGGATGCTTGCATCTTGGTTTGATGGTAGCTGGTTATCAGTGTTGATTTGGACCAAATTACAATATTGGAAGGGATTGGGATCTCCCTCTATGATGATCTATTCTCCCTGGTGTGAGAACTTGATGCATTGATGGTATGTCAAAGGTACAACTTGCATTTTATTTATCCAAGGTCTCCCTAGTATCATGTTGTATCCCAACTCAAGGTCTAAGATTTAGAAGCGAGTGTTTTTGACCATAGGACCAATACGAACAGGTAGAATGATAATACCCTTAGAGGACCTTTCCTCTTCATCATAAGCTCTAATATTTATCCTCCTTGTGACATCAATGCTTGATTCTAAATAGCCTAGTTTCTTGATTAACTTTAGAGTACAAATGTTTAACTCAACTCCACCATCAACAAGGACCCTACGGATAGCGCTTTTGTGGACCTGGACAAGTAAGTGCAGAGGATCATTATGCAGGGGTTTATGCAGTGGCACATCACGGTCTATGAATGTGGTGTGTTTGTTAGCTGCTATATGGTTGACCATCATTTGGAAGCTCTCAGGTGTTATGTCCCTTGGGATAGCTGCATTCTAAAGGGCTTGGTCAAGTGCCAATTTATACTGCAGAGCTATGCGCAATACGTCAAACATAGAGATCTGGGCAAGTGTGCGCTTTAGTTGGTCCACTATGCTTGTTTGTGGATCCAAGTTTTCTATAGGATTGGCCGATGTAGTAGTTGAGGATGGTACTCCTTGCAAGACAACTCTGGTGTGATGCATTGTTACAACACAATTGTTACCTTGGTCTTTGATAGTGATTGTAGCCACATGGCTATCTGAAGGATTGAGGCAATTGATGAAATTATCACTATTGGCATATGTATAGTTAACTTGTTTTGTTTGTCCACCAGACCTGGAGGCTTTTCCCTTATTGTGATCATGAAAGGTATCATTGAAAATAGTGTGATTAGTTGTGCCTTTGGTTTGAGTATTCATCACATCGATGATCCCTGTGTCAATTAGATCTTGGAGAGCGTGTTTCAATCGGTAGTAGTTGGCCATTTTGTGCCCTTTCACCTGATGAAACTTACAGAAATATTTTTCATTATACCACATCAGTTTGTTTTCATCTTGTTCAAAGTATCTAATTTTTGGGAGAGTGATAGTGTTTGATTGTATCAACTTGCATAAAGCTGATTCTATCGGCTCTCCCAATGGTGTGAAATCTTGTTGTTGGAATTGAAACCATGGTTTGTGTTGATTCTGTTGTTGACTATTTGATACAGTGGCCACTTGTATAGGGGAGGTTGGTTTTGGGTGTGTGTTTGTTGAGTGGGCCTTGTAGGTTTTTGGTTTGCCACAGGTGTGCCTTGCAGTGACACCTTGGGTTGCGCAAAGTTGACTATATTCACATCAATGACACCATCGCTAGTGACATTTTTGTTTTTGTTCCACCACTTAGCTTTGTCTGTTGCATTCTTATTCGTATTCATTTATGTGGGATCTACAAGGATTCCTCGTTTGACTAAGTTCTGCTCACAATGAACTCCTCTTTCGATGGGTTGTCCATTTGATTCTGAGGCTGATGTACATGTGTAATGATGTTCCTTTGTGCTGTGGTGGGTATGAGGCTGTGCCTCTGTGTCCCTAGAGTAGGAACATAGGATTTCATCCTAGGGACTTGATATTGATTCCCCACTGATTTATTTGTAATTGGAGGGACATGGGTAACCCATGGTGGGTTTTGATGAGTTTGTTGCTATGATTGAAACAGGGGTTGATACTGTTGGGGTTGGTATTCCTGCTGCTGAGGTTGGGTTTGAAACTGGGGTTGATGTCACTAAGGCTGGTTTTGAGGCAACTAAAGCTGGGGTTGCTATTACGGGGGTTGAAACTGAGGCAACTGAAGCTGGGGTTGTTTTTGCAGGGGTTGGAACTGAGGCAACTGAAGCTGGGGTTGCTATTGCGGAGGTTGAAACTGAGGCAACTAAAGCTGGGGTTGCTATTGCGGAGGTTGAATTGGTGTCAGAATGGGCAAAGGTGTAGCCTTGGGTGGGCCTTGACTATAAGTCATTCCTATAGAGATGGATCCCTATGGGCATGAGGTGTTGATCCCAAGACTAGTGTGAATTGATTGCAGCAGCGGCATAGTTTCAGAACAGTTGGTGTTTTGTGGGATTGAAAGTATAGCATGAGAGCTTGATTGTCTTGGCCACTAGACCAAAGGTGGGGGCATACTAGTGACCATGGGTGCACTTAGTTGTGAGCATGTCATGCCTTGAGTAGAAGATGTGCTGGCCTAAGTTGAGTCATTGGTTTGATTAGATATAGTTTGTGTCAATGTGGATAAAACCAATGGTGGAAAGATTGGAGACATGACAGGTAGTATCTAAGGAGGTTGAGTAGTGTTTTGACCTGTGAGAGGGTTTTCGGGCCATATAGTCGATACACTGAATTTAGTAGGGAGTTTGACTCCCTTCTTTATTAGCATGGCCAAGTAATGTTTAGGGTTCCTCTCTACAATAGTGTCAACTACTTTCATGGAGTAAGAATCTTGCTCCACATCTTCAAGTTCTTCTTCTATGATATCTTGGAAAAAGGCTGCCCCATGGGGTTGTTCAATAAATAGAGAAGAACTGGTGTTCATGAAGGGATCATTCTCTTGCTCTATTTCCCAAGCGGGGAAACAGTTGATATATGACTCATCAGGTTGAGTTCTAGCCTTAGACCTTGTGTAAGGTCCTCCATGAGGTGTTTGAGACATAGTGCGCTCCAGGTTTTGTAACTAAAACAAGTGATATAAAGAAAACAAAGAAGAAGATCCTTTTTGAGGAAGTCCGAGTTATGTTTTAGACAAGGGTAATTCTAAGGAAAATTTTTGATATAACTTGATCTCAAAGTGCTGATAAAAAAAAAGATAAGATTTGCTGACCTTTGTCTTGGACAAAGTCACTTTGATGAAGATGATGATGTTTGATATGATAAGATCAAGGTATTTCGAGTCTGAGCTTTCGAACTAACAATGTTTTTTGACAATAATCGTGCTTTACAAAGAAAGGGTAATCTTTAATGTTTAGAGATTCACACAATGTTCTTCACATTTTCCTGGGATAGACTCTAGTTTTGGACACCAAATGGAGAATTCTTTCAAGGTTTTAGGTCAAAATAGGAATATAGTATATCTGGTCAATTACGGTACAATTTCACCGATTGCAGTAAAATAACTGGTCAATTACGATAGTTTGTCACTGATTGCAGTAATAAACACAATGATTGCGACAATAAACAAGTCCAATATGGAAAACTTCCTTCAATTGCGACACAATGCGGGCAATTGTGGTAAATGAGGAACAGTCTAAAAAAGACTAGAGGATAAGTATCACTGCTTGATAATTTTGAATTTTTTGGAACAATGCTTCTGATTTGAAAGACAGTTGACGTTGAAAACCCTAGACTTTAACACGTTTGACCTATTTTGACAGTTTGGATGTTTTGTTTTGCATTTTTAGAAACTGATCAAAGGAACAAGCACAATAGACACTATGTTTTGAGAAATGAAGACTGAAATTGTGTATGTTCTACAACTTTTTCAAGTTTCAAGGTTATCACGAGGTCTCAACAATGAACAAACAGATTAATCTAGGTTAGTGACTTCAGAATACAATGTTATAGGCCCAATGCTTGAATGTCCATTAGCTCACACAACAATTGTCACGCTACTAGGACACGAAGGTCCACAACGTAGGTGCCCGTGTTTTTTCCATTTCCAGGTATTGTTGCCATGAAGTGAAGATCTCTTTCACTACACAAATACCGTGGGACACATATGTTGGGAATCTCGGGGGGAAATTCTGCAACCCCTTACACTATAATAAGGTATCTATTTAGAGGTAAAATGGGTTGGCCTCTAATTAATCAAGGTTGTAGTAAGGGCCCATGGCATCTCTCCAATCGGTTTGTACGTGTGTGACTCACTTAAGAGCCTAGTTGACCACGCTGGCTCCTTAGGGATATTCACCCGATCCAAACTATTATCAATGCACCTCGCCTGAGCTTGGCTAGATAAGATGAAACTTTGGTTCGTACCTTATTTATATACCGATCGGAAGGATTACCGGTTTAAGGTCATCCTCTGAGGAAGAAGCACATTCCCTGGATAGGCCTTTCTAAAAAAGTAAAGGTTTGTAATCTAACATTTTGTGCAAGTGCACCCAAAACTCAAGACACAAGGTAAATCATTTAAGCTCCAAAGTTTAAAGTGTGAACTAAGCTACACCACCATACAAGCACCAATGTTCAATTTTAAGCCCAAAAGTAGGTGTTGATTGCTTGTTCAGTTTTAATGCACCAAATTGAGAGATTTTTTTCCTTTGTTCAGTTTTAATCCTCACGTCAATTTTAAGCCCAAATCCAAAATATGAGATGTGATATGTTTTGCAAGCACTGTTCTTTTTAAACCCAAATTGATAAATGAATTCCTTTTAGTTTGCTTTGTTTAAATAGGTTAGTACCAAAAAGGATTATTTGCAAAATGAGAATATATGTAACTTTGAAATAACGAATAATGCTTACCAAAACTTACCCTTCTCTATTCTCAATGATTTGATCCAATCCTACACAAAAACTAGAAAAATATCAATTTAGAAATAGATAGATAGAAGATTTGGATCTGATATTGCAATATTTCTATGATTGTAGCAAACTTCTGGCAACTGCGGTAAATTTCTATCGATTGCGGTAAAGCATTGGCAACTACGGTGAAATGCTATCGATAGCGGCATGGATCAGGTAAATGCAGCAAAATTTCTTCAATTGCGGCATGGATCAGATGATTGCAGCAAATTCCCCAAAGAAAGAATATAAAAAAAGATAGAATAATACTACAAAATCTTGCAATCAATTGCGGTATTAAACCAGTCGATTGCGGCACCGTTTCGTCGATTGTGGTAAAATACTAGCAATTGCAAAATAATACAAATGTCAAAGAAAAGTCAGATTTTTAAATTTATGACCGTACGGCCGTGGTTGATCGATCTGGTTCTTCATCTGCAAGAGATATTTGGGTTGTTTGATTCACGTCGGGTTCACCAAAATGTATGCCTCTCCTTCTCATGATCCATGGATTCCCAAGCTTTCCAAAGGCGAGGGTCAATAGCAAAGGTTTCACAATTGATATAAACCAAGTACACAATACTACTAAAATGAATAACAATGAAACGTAATCAATAAAATGTACAAGCAACAGAAAGGAAAATAAATAAATGCAAACCCCACGATGCTTGAAGCTTCTATTGTTTCTCTCTACTCCTTCCGAAACGCTATTCTTGATGCTCAGTATTGGCTGGGCAACGTCTATGACTTGAGAAGTGTCAAGAATTTGCTAATTGAAATGGGTGTGTGATCACAAGATGGCTTGAATGCTAGAACCAAACTGACAGAGTAATGGTGCACAAGAGCTTGAAATCCTGGATCCTTCAAATGGTTATGAAGGGTTTTTATATAGGAATTGGTGATGATATGAACGGTTGAGATCAATCCCAGAGATATGGAGATGAACGATTGAGATCAAAAGGAATTTGAGAGGTCCTCAGTAAACTCCACCTCTTCATTTGGTAAAGAGGAGATAGAGTTTGGTTGATGGAAGAGCTAATTATGAATTACCTTTTTGAATTGAAGAGGTGGGTGAAGTTACCCATGTGGACTGGAGAGATGGGTGGAGTAACCCATGTGATCTGATTGGAGTTATCTCTTTGAAGATAAATGAATATTTAATTCATTTATTTA